>JACXSJ010003890.1:0-18156 GCA_014851325.1 Pentalonia nigronervosa
CAATATTTTAAATAAACATTTTATTTTATTTTTTATGATTTTACAATACAGTGTGATTTTATTTTATTACTTATAAGGAATTTTATTTAAATTATGTTCATTTAATTACAATACAAGTTGGTCAAATTTTACTTTATTTTATTTATGAATTTTTAATATTCGTATTAAGTGTAATTATCAAATAATCAGTTTAGTAATTATTACAGTTGATTCTCAGATTATAATTTTTAATTGATTGATTGTTATTACTAATTAATATCGATTATAATTTTAGTAACTGATATAAACAATTAAAATGTACGTATGAATAATAACCGATTAAAATTTAGTAACTGATAATAATCGATTATAATTTAGTAACTGATAATAATCGATTATAATTTATGTATAAAAAAATAACCGATTATAATCGAAATAATCGAAATAATTTTCTACATATCGATTATATGAAAATAAAATAATCGCGCAGCCCTAATCATTATGCACTTGAAAATTTAAAAATATGCAAAAAATTTTTTTATTATGTGCTAAAAAAATCAAACATCTTAAAAATATATGTTTAAAAATAAAATACAATTATATCAGTATATTTCTGCTTATGAACTATTATATATATAGTTTAATTAAATAACTGTAAAATGAATAATGGAAAATGTAATATTTATTTTGTATGGAGTACCATCATTAAGTTACAAAATGTGATATTAGATTTTTAAAGTGGAAATTTCTGTCTGTCAATGATCAGAGTGGGAAATTAAATTAAAAAAAAATAAATTTTGTGATTCGGAGCAAAAAACCATTAACTATTTATAAAAAATCCAACTTTTATGAAATTGTATAGAAATAAACAATTTATAGTAATTTTTACTAATATGAAAAAAAAATTAACCATAGAATCCACATATTACAAAATATTAATATTTCGAATCAAAATAATTCTAGCTAAATTTTAGAAGAATATGCATTTGCATAAAAATCCGGTCCTTAGTCATGAGATAGGTGTTATAATATTTAACTTTTTTTTTTAAAATTTATCTGTTATTAAATAACTGTTACGTTTATTGAAATAGTATAATATTTAGTTAATTATTAACTTTTTGTGAATGATCAATCATTTAATCTCTTAGACTATTAGTTTTAGTGTTCATTAATAAGAGAAATTTTATATTCAGACCACACATTTGTTTGTTTTTATTTGAATGTATTGTATTTAGTATAATGATACATTGAAATAACTACTAAGTTAATATCTTTATATATTAATTATTTTTAAACTATTTCAACTTTTATTGATGCTAAACCCTACTTTTACTAGCAATCATAAAACTTTAAAAAAAAATACAGTCATTTTCTCGGCATAAATTATATTTAATAATCAGGTCACAGTTAAATATACTTTATGAATAGCCTATGCACTATACTAATAATTTATAGCTTTTATGTTAAGATGATAAATTATAATTATAAAAATAATATACATTTTGCTTTAAATTAATAAAATTAATAGTTACTAATTAAATACATTTTTAATACGACTTGTTGGAACATGAATATGATGTAATATTTAATTGCTTATAGGAATAATCAAAAAAAAAAAAAAATGTATATTGTCTTATCACTAAAAATTCAGTTTAATTTCAAAAAGATAGTTTATTATTTATCAATAAATAATACAGTAAAACATTCATCAATTTAGTTTTATACGTTAATTATCTATGCACATTTTAAACCACAAACAAATAAAAAAAATACATCTAATCTTAAACTATTGATATTTATAGTTACTTTTTTTTAAACATTCATTAAAATCGTAGAACTAATTAAAAACATTTTTAAAAATAAAAACATTTAAAATTAATTCTCGTTTATTAAAAATAAAAATAAAAAATCTTTAATTAAAAATTTAAGAATTAAAAATAATGTAGAATCTATAGACATCAAGAATACATCACAACATATACAATAATTCAATGTTATGCATATTATGGTAAATATAAAGCTCATAATATTTATCCAACCAAAGGTTTTGTATAATAATAAAATCATATTATAATTATAAAAAAACATTAAAATGATTAAATTAAAAATTGTGTTATAGATTTGAAAAAGTAATTGTAAAACATCTATTAATATTTAGTTTAAAACTAAAATTGTGAGGATAGTATTTATTAAATTGAAAAGATTAATTATTAGAAGTATGTGAAGTTGATGATGAAGACATATTATCTATCAATTTTATTGGAGATTCCACACTATATGTTGAAGCAAGAGAATCAATTTCAGAAGATGGTCTATTTAATATTTTTTTGATATTTTTTTTGTATGGTAGAGTATAAGGGAAATAAGTATCAGCCGCTTGAGGAGTACTTTCTTCATCGCCATACCGAACACGCACTACAAAATCAAATTCTACAGGAACACATTTATCATCATCTTGACAAACACTTGTTTGACATCTTAATATAACAATTTCTTCTTCATCATCAGATTCATCTTCTGAATCTTCATCAGATTCATTTTCAAAATCTTGATTATATTTATCATTCCACCGTTTCCCATCTTTAGATGCCAAATCATCTGTAATTTCATCATTTTTATTTTCTTCCCATTCTTGTTTTGGTACACGAATTAAGTACTTAAAATCAGCTGCAGCTCCTATTGCAGCTGATATAGAGGTATTTGATTTAATTTCTTTTGATTCCCATGTAGAATCTAAATAATGGAGACATTTTATTAAATACAAAATGTATTTAACTTAATTAAAATAATTTGATGAAATGAGTAAAAAGTTTCACAAAATAAATGGTACATTTTTCAATATTGAAAATATATTGATTATAAATTAAAAAATTAGGTAATATAACTCCTTAAAATATAAAGTATGTAGGCAGCATATTTAGATATATTTTTTAAAGATTTTACAACTTGAGTATGTATCATAAGAGTAGTTACTTAAAAATATAATAATTATCTGTATTTTTTATTTATTAACAATATATTTATTAATTAAATAGGTAAGTATATACTTGATAGACATGAATTGAAAAATAAATTTATGCCTTTGTAAATAAATCATAAGCAATATTTTTTTTGCTTTATTATTTAGAATGTAATTCTTACATTTACGTTCAAACGTCTGCCTATTTACCTTTATTTTATCTGACTTATATTAAAATATAACTTATTGTATAATTAGTAACTTGATTTATATGATTAAGTATACCTGGTAGTTGAAGGGTCCAATTTAAATGTGGTTGATCTTCTATAGTTTGTGATGTTTCAGTTCCAGAACTGCATCCTAGGAAAACGCGTCCGCGTAACATAAGTTGCCCACCAGTCCGTCTATTTAATCTAATTTGGGCTGTTCCAACTACATTTGATGATGATGATTCTAGAATTTTTGGAAATTCTAATTGTAGCTAATTATTAAAAAAAAACATATTAATAATTAAGTCAAAATTAAATAAAATAAATAAAAAATAATATTACTGTTAATATAAAATTGCAAAATACAGTTTAGATCAATAATAAGAAAATAGATATGTTTGTTAAATTTAATGCATATTATTTTACCTTTTTAATAACATAAGTATCAAAGTTATACACCCAAATAGAATGATTATTTGTATCAGCAATCAATAATAGACTGGATCCATCTTGAGGGTTTTCAATAAAATGCAATCCATTAGGTTCATTCAACTATAAAATATAATTTATTTAATTAATAGTATTTATTTTACACACTATCTATCAAAATGTTTACAAAAATAATATTCAATGTTAAATTTTTAAAATTTAAAATAAAACAAAACATACACTCACTAAACCATAAAATATTATTTAGTTATGTCAATATTACTTTATATTAATAATGCTATTGCAAAATGAAATTTTGTGTTAATATTATTGCTATTTTAGCATAAATATGTTCATTACTTTGTATTGTTATACTGAATATTATTTTATTAATAAAAATATTTTAACCAATATTAAGTGAATTCAACACAGATAGAAAAGATTCAATTCAAAATGTTTGGTGTAACTGAGGAAATTTATATTTTATAAGCCTTCAAAATATTCAGTCTACGTTATAGTAATTATTTATCTTTAAAATGAGACTCACCTTAACAGGTAATGGTAAAGTGTGTACAGCACCACCCGTAGAGCCAGGAATGCCTCCAGTTGTTGTATTGCCACCACCGTTATTAAAATGATTTTGTTTATGACTATCTGACAACCCGGTAACATATTTTATTTTATGATTGTATGAATCAGCTACATAAAGAATGTTACGTTTATAATTCCACGCAACATCCATAGGATGTTGTAGACGTGAATTGGCACCAGCTCCACCATCAATATCACCATAGCTGAATAGATCCTACAAAAAATATGTGTAATATTTATAGAATTAGTGTTCTTACATTTTGATAAGTTTAAATTTCTGTAGATATAAAACTGTAATACAATATACATACAATTATTTAAATAAAACTATTTTTTATTATTAAATTTTAATTAGGAATAAACAAATTCTCAATAAATACAAAATTTAAAACAACTTACAGTTGGATCAGGACTTCCGCCAGCTACATTCAGTACCCTATACTTTCCCATTGAATCCAAATACATACGCCTGACTGATGAACTTTCACTATCAGCAATATATAAAGAAGGATCGGATCCAATTGATCCAGATCCAATACGAGATGATGGCTTAGTTAAACACAATCCAGAGGGTTGTGCAAAAGAAGCACGTTGACCATTATAAGAATTATTTCTATTTTCTTCTTTGCCTGTTCCTGCCACCATAGTGCACAATCCTTTGGAACACCATCTAAAAATTTAATTTATTTTTATAATTTTCAGTTTCAAAAATAATAATCAATACCAAAACAAATAGTATGTAATTATAAAATATAAGGACATTTTAATTTTGAAAAAAAAATAAATTCAAAATATAATTCATTAATATAAATAAACAGGTTAATAAATAATTTTCATTCTTATTATAATCATTTTTTTTTTGCCAATATACATTACAAATTAAGTAATCTTTAAAATGGTTTTATATGTATTAAAAGTGTCACAGTTGGACACTGGCAATAAATAAATACAACTGTATTAAAATTAAAATATACATATTTTTTTAGTGAGATAAGAATTAAGTATACCTATTACTAATTTATCAAATTTTTAGTTTGATAATGGCTAATAGCCACAAAAATATATCATAACTCCAATCAACGGGTATACTCGTGTATATAACTATTCTATATTAGTTAAAAACATAGAAACAACATAGATGTGTAATTAAAACTAATAAGAAATCATAAAATGGTTAAGTATTGCATATAAATATATTTATTTATATTTTATAACATAATATATACAATACAATTGTTTATATTACAATTGTATTACATATATATATATATACACATGATACATTTACATATTATTATTACATATATATACAATTGTACATCCAGTTTAATATTAAGATGATGTTTCTTACTTTGATTTCATACTTGAGCAAGTACTAGTACTTGTTTTATCTAAATAAAGGGCCCATATTTGATGTAAACCAGCCATAGCAATTAATAAACAGCGCACTGGGGATGGTGTTGGCACAGAAGTAGATTGTTGTAGTTGTTGATAGTTTTGATTTGGTACATATGGTTGTGGTGTGTATTGCTGTTGATATTGAGGACGTACTTTACGCTTGTAATATACTACATCCCAGGGGGTATTTAGAATTTGAGAATTCCACATTTGGCCTCCATATTTATCATGGCCTTTTTTACCATTGCCAGCTACAGTTTTAACAGTCTTTTCTTTTAAATCAATCTGTAAATAAATTAGTTAAAGTAAATATAGTTTTTAATTTTCAATATCAAAAATTTTCATATAAAGACATTAGTAAGCTTACCATACGAATAGCATGATTTTCTGTGTCGCACACAAACAGAATATGAGAATTTTGGAAGCATATGCCTTGAGGACTGTGAAATAAAGCTTCTTTAAAATTTCCATCTTTGAATCCTTTTTTAGTAGTTGATGGTAAGAGACCAACACCACCACCACCAATAACATGCTGTTTAAAAAATTAAAAATATATATATATATATATATTATGTAGGTTATGTTTTTATTTTTTACTATTTTGTATTATTATACTAGAAATGTATGAATATATTACCTTAACACGTCCTTGAAGTGTACAAACTACTACTCTATGGTGACCACTATCAGCAATCGCTATTAATATTTTACCATGATGTCGGTAATGTGAATTAGAATTGTTTAAAGTTTCATTGCCATTATTCTTCCTCTTCAATTTTTTTGTGTATGCAAAAACCTTACCAGGATAAAGGAGATGTTGTTTAGTAACAGATGGCTGTTTACCTGTAATTAATGACTGTAAAGTTGTAGAGCCGGGAATAATTTCTGGTATGTTATGTGAGCTTATCATAGATGCTTGACGGAGAATTTGTAAGGCTGTTTCAATAAATGTAGGTAATAGTTGTGCGTGAAATTCTTCACCCTGAACCACAAGCATGGGTTCACCATTAGGCCCTTAAAAAAAATTAAGATATAACTTATAAATATCATAATTATTTATTAACAATAAAACTTTTTTTTTTTATTTATAGTTTATACATATTTTTTTTGTGGTTAATAATAAATTATATATTACCGATGAGTACTAAAGTAGGCCAACAGCATACAGCTAAATCATTCCACATTGTACCATCTGTGTCATTTACAACACAATGATCAATTGAATATTTCTCAATAGCGTGATGCACATTTAAAGATTGTTGTTCATTTGGAAATTTTGCACTATGCACACCAATCTGCAAAAATCATTAAAAATTGGTTGTGTAATTAGTATAGTCAGAAAAGTTTGAAATTGTACGATTTTATATATTTTTAGTTATTACCACACTATTTTTTTTTTTATAATATTAATATTTTATTATGAAACATATAAGATTTGATTCATTTTTATGCAATCTTTAGCAATTTTAAATTGCATTTTTTATATCATATGAGGTTAATATTTAGATTCAAAAAAATGTCTACAATAAAAATATTAACATTTTTAAAGAAATTATACTATAATTATTTTTGTATCAAAATCAAAATTTTTAATTTAATCAAATCATCGCTCTCTCAATTATTTAAAACTTAAATAATTTAACTACTTTATTTTATATGATTAAAAATGACACTCTATTATAAAAAACAAAAAAAAAAAAATGTAAGTAAAAAGCTTTTAATAGTTTTCAATCCTCTCTATAAGAGTTAAATATGTAAAGATTTTCATACCATCTTAGAAAAATACAGTATTATTTTAAAACTTAAATGTAATATTTACACAAAGTTATGGGAATAAAATAAAAATTTGATAAAACATGAAATTAAAATAGTGAAACAAAATGTTAATTATTTTTTCTAGTTTTAGATTCTGATAAAAGCAGAAATGTAATGATTTTCCAATACTTTTTTATTTATGTTGCAACTTATTAGCATAGTAGAATATTTAAAAATGTTATGTAAACAGTAGACTTTATGGAAGTCTGTAGCTTGTGGTTCTACATCTTAAACTATATCTAAAAATAAATATCAAGCATTTTAATTTGTATTAAGATTAATAAGTTAATAATTGAAAATGTAAAAGTCTATAACTATTTTTAATTAGGTATCTAAATACCTATTTGTTATTATTAATGATTAAAACTAGTAGTGGTACATAACAGGTCACATATTTCTGTATTTATTAGAAGAAACTAATAAGATTATGTCAAAACAATAATCTTTCAAGTATATCATTTAAATTAATACAATATTCGTAAATGAATATTACGGTGTATACTAATTGAGTCCCTGTATTTGAACAGAAAAAAATTAATAAAGCAGTTGAGTTCCAGTGCAATTGAAAAATATACTAATCGAGTAAAATATAAAATCAATATACAAAATTTATCTCATACATTTTTACCATTATAAGAAATTAAATTTTATTATTTTATTCCTTTATAAACAAGTGACAGATGAATTATACATAATATGTCACTCACGTCAAACAATTTTTCAAAATTAACATAAGAAAAAAAAATATGACATTTTTTGTCATAGATTAGGTGTGTAAAAATAGGAAAGAAGATTTTTGTTTTAAACCTTGATAAGATTTAGTTAGTATTAAATTTTAAAGTTTGTGAGACTCAATTTGTTCTAATAGAGTTAATTGGGACTCAGTTTATATGCAGCTTGACATTGGTCAAGTATTTCTAAGTCTAAGGTCTTTAAATTTAAATATCTTACACACAATTTTACCATTAACTGGAACCTAATATATAACATATAAGATTGATATACATTTTTTAAGTTAATAGCTCAATTGTTGTATAAGAACAGTAATATATAATTAAGAGAATAGATTAATAAGTATTGTTTGTAAATAAATTGTACAAACAATAAAAAAAAAAATGGTCGATAATTGTTAGGTATTTTGTAATATTTATAGGATTTTCTATATTGAGTATTGAACATTTGTACTTACAATTACCAATCCATCTTGACACGTAAAACGTTCTTGTAAACTATGCAAAACAGGCAGTATATGCAAACAATTCACACAACAATATGTGAAAAAATCGAGTAGAACAAGTTTGCCTTTTAGATCTTTATTGAATAATAAAGGTTTTGTACAATTAAACCAGTCAAGATCTGAAAAGAAACCAAGAAAAATTATGTCTATAAATTTGCTATATAAATCTATATTATTATTTAAAAAAATTAAATGTTATTAGAAATTATGATGCAATTATGTTGCTATTACACTTACTGGGCTTAAACTCATTAACGCGCAGTCCCGATGAACCAACAACTGACCCGCTCTGAAATCCTGGGATACTTGCAGCTTGTTGACTACAGCACGCAGTCAAGATTTTCTGTATATAATCCTCGGTTATCTCCTGAAGTTGTACAGGAATCGACAAATCAGATTCATCAGTGGCAGTTTGGATGCCGGCCGAGCTGTTAAATAGATCAACGAACACTGACGATATCTCGATTATCCTGTCCATGTTTCGACTGGTGCAGTGATTATTTACTCTTGGCGTGAAAAATAATCTGAGCAAAATCCAAAAATCTAATCGCCTAATATTAATACCACAAACGTAATCGCATGAATGCGCATTAAATTTACAAAATTCGTACCTAGTACCCACCTATGCAATTAATTAATAATAATAAATAATCATAGACTGCAAAAACAATCAAATTCTCAAATATCTGTTAGGAATATGAAACTCGGCATTCGGTAATTAATGCGGTATAAACGAACGACTTCGTTTAGATCGTAAGTTTGGACTTGCGGGTGGCAAACCGTAATCTCGAATAATTTGTTGTGTACACATAATAATGTGATACTGATGATAGTAAGACAATGCGACCGGGACAACCACTTTTTCTTCCACAGTATATTTGTTCCAACCAAGTATGTTGCCACAATTTTATTATTTTTTTCTCTCCAAGGAATATATAAATTGGAGCATAATTGACTTTTATTGTAAAAAAATATTTCTTTCAATCGCAAATTTGCATATTATTATAGTCGACTCGTCACATGATTGACGGGTGTGCGGGGAACGTATTTTCTTCAAAATATGCTCAGAGACGGAGTTATAGGGATTTTTTGCAGCACTACTGGCGGCAACTTATGGTATGAGCTATGGTTATAACCACTGCTCGAATTGGTAAAAAATTAGTAGGGGTGCTCAATTTTACAATTTAATAACTGCGTTTCAAATGCAAAATTAGTTAACATAAACCCGTGGGGCCTCTGCCCCCACAACATAACATGACCAATTATTTTCAATATTACATATCTGAATTTTAAATATAATCTATACTAGTGGATTTATGTTAATTTACCCTATACATTCAGGAAATATAATTCCCATTTCCATTTTGACAATACCTATTTAAAAATACAAATTCAAATTGATAAAATGTAGATATATTATTTTTTAATTGTATTTAATTCAAAAGTGACCACATATATTCATAAGAATGTTTTTCATTATTGTCATTTCTTTTTGGACAACATTCTTCATCAGCTGATCTATTCCCATTTAATAGCCAAGATTGCACATAGCGGCCTGGTTCAAATAAATTTACTGGAGGACCGTTACAGTTAATATATAATAATGATGACAAGTTTGGAGTTGTCAATGAATTTCTTTTTGAAGTAACAATATTATTCATACTACTGAATATTCGTTCATACTCCGATGATGATACAGCTACTGTATTTATTGCATTTAGTAATGGTTTTAAATCTTGTATTTTAGAACTATTTTTTGCATCAATGAATATGCAAAACCCTCTTACAGATGCAACTTCATCTATTTGAAATTCTTTTGCCAATCTTCTTATATTTTCATCACCATATAAAATATTATAATCGTCTGGCCAATTGCTCATGTTTAAATAATTTATATTTTTGAGTAATTGTATATACTTATTTTTATACTCATTTTCATTTACTGATGAAACATATGTTGCTTGTGTTGTGAATAGTCTATTTCTTAAATTATTTGCAATACTTCTAAAAAACTGTGTTGAATTTATTTTTGATATTGATTTGTTGTGTTCTAGTTTTACATTTTTAAATATAGGTTTAACTTTGGTACATGAATCATTTACTTCTTTAAATCTAATTCCATGGTTTTCTGCCATGGAATCAAAAATTCCAATTGTTCGATCAATACAACCATTTGCTTCTGGTAGACTTAAGCTTCTATCTTGTAACAATAAAGATAAATCAGCTAAACTAGTTAAAGTGTCGTACAAAATACCTATAATATTACAAACATTATTATCAATTTAAAAGTATTTATATAATTTTAGGTATACAATATTATAATAAATATAATTATATTAATATGTTATGACAATAATTACATACCTACTTAAACATTGCACAATTATTTTTATTTTACATAAATGTATACTATTATATTTTATTCATAAAATATATAAAAGTAAAACTATAAATTAAAATATTAATTTACTCACCTAAATTACTGACAAATTTTACGGAAGAAAGTATTTTGAATAAGCCTGAATATTTAGATCTTTCCTTACTGCTTCTTAAAGTATCTATTGCAGAGTTAGAAAAATGTTTGCTCAATGCTTCAAAATTATTCCACACAGCTTTTAATGTTTTTTCGCTCGACGCAACCCATCTCATTGTAAATATTATTCCAATTTTCATCAAATTCTGTTCTAAAGAGGCAGCACAAAGTTTTAATTCATTTGAATTTTTTGCCGGCTGGTGGTATAGAGAGTATAATTTTTCAATAAAACCCTGAAAATTATTGAATGAATTTATATCTTTTAATGTATCATGTACAGCCAATTCCAAGCGATGGTTACAACAATGCCAAATAATTATTTTTGGGTACATTTTTTTTAACTGGACTCCAACACCAGATATCCTACCTAACATAGCCGAAGCCCCATCACTTACAAATGCAATTAAATTATTTTTAAGATAATCACCAACTAAACCATACATTGAAAGATTTGATATAATAGCATTTTTTATTGAGTCCATTGATGTATTATTCAACTCAACAAGATCAAAAAAAAATGTTATATTATTATCAGCAATTGCAGTCCTCAAGCAAATAACCAACATAGTTTTTAAACTAAGAGTAGTTGACTCATCTACAATAATGCATATTTTTCTTTTATGTTCTATTATATCATTGCAAATTATTTTCTTCATTTCATATGTTATATGATTTATAATATTAACACAAGACTTATCACTCTGAAGTATACGCCACATGTCTAAAGAATTCTTCGTTTGTAAATCTATTAATTTAGGCATGTCAGTGTAAGAACGTTGATTTTTTGCAATATAGTATGCAGTCCTAAAAATATACTCAGTTTTTTTTGACTTAATATCAGAGAATCTTATTACTTGTTTAGGCATCACATCAAATGTACTTTTTTCAATAATCTGTTCATAGTATATATGAGCTTTGGAATTTCTGTGCTTACATATTTTTTTTCTTAAATTAGCTTGTTGTTTTTTTATATTGTCTCCCATACCACATACATCACTATTAATCCATTCTTTTGCACAATGAACACCTTGTGATTTTAATAATGCTACATTTGTATTTTTACAAGACTTGCAACTCAAATTTTTTCCATTAAAAAATATCCATTTATTCTCATCAGAAAAATATTTGACTTGTTTAAGGTCCCAACAATCTGGTTTAGCAACTTGTATTGTATCATTTTTGTCTGATGTAATATTCATATCTGTTTGCTACACAAGATATAACCATAAACTAATTAAATTGATTTAAATATTATTAACAAAAATTTATTACTAAACTACAGGTGTATAACTCAAAGACTAAAGCGCAACCACCAGTTAAAATATTCAGTAAAAAATATTAAATGACTAAAGACTATTCTTATTATAAATTAAAGCAAATTTAAGCTTTTAACCAGATAAGTCTTAGAAATCATATTAAAAATGAAGCATTAAGTATTTTATATTGCATGCTATGAAATATAAATAATAAACTATACCTATTAATATATCAGCAATTTGCAGTTATATTCAATTGATTGTAATATTATGGTATATTTCATCAATAATTGAATTAAGGTTATGAAGTTATAAAATATAAGTGTTATGGCAGAAAATTGTATAATAGGTATCTACTTATTAGTTTTTAAATAATAATGGTTTATAATGGTATACATTTATAATGTACTTAATAGTACAATTTATACTTCATGATAAATATATGTAAGGTGCATATACAATTATATAAAAGTCTTAATAAATTAACTACATTTAAAAGTCATAGCATATTTACTTATCCAGTAAATTTATTAGCAGTAAATAATTCCTAAAAAGAGTACATTTTATATTTTTTACATGCATTTGTACTTAAACCTTAAACACAATGTTATTTTAATAGCAATATTTAGCCATAATTATAAAAATTTATTATTTTTCAATTATTATAAAACAATGAATGATACAACCTTTATTAATTAGTTGGGTCTCAACACCCTGGACTTTTTACTTAACTACATAGGTATCAATTTTTAATTTTTTCAAATTAAATATTGATTCAATCATTATAAATCACATTGATTGTTGTAAAATTGTTTCGTTCTGTGTAAATGTGTAATTTGTAAGAAAAAAAATATATATATTATTTTAATATCTTATCTTCATTAAAAATTTAAAAATTATATAAAAATAACTATTTACCTCATCTGGCTGTAATACAATATTACTTGAATCATTTTTAGTAATTTCTATCAAATTGTCATTGTCAGTACTCAGCTAGAAAATTGTATAAATTAGATATCAATAATATCATTAAACATAACATCAGTAAATAAAATATGTTTTATTTTTTTTTTCAAATCCTATATTATAATATATCTCATAATTTTATAAATTATAATATTATGTAGTATCGACCTGATGCTAAGACTATAAATAGATATATTAGATGTAAAATTAAAATAAAGAGACTTACTTTCACCTGTTTAGTTTGTTTTTGGAAATAATGAAATAAATTTCCATTGCTTTTTTGCCTTTTTTTTCAGCCATTGTATTGGACTAGTTGCAAAAATGAATAATGAAATTCGAATAAGATTCTAAAAATTCGAAAACAACGAAAAATGATAATTGAAACTCTAATAACTGATACACATTCTGCGCACAGTAGATGTACCGTGTGTCCGTGTCATCTATTAAGTCTTCTATTATCTACCTGTATGATAATTGATATATTTTATACAATAATTTGTTGTTCATATATAAGTGCATTACTGCAGTGTAATATCACAGAATAATATATTTTTAATTATTTTATATATCTGTCGTGGTAACTGGTAATCATATACGTCTATGCTGGTAATATTATATAAACAAAGCAAAAAAAAACAAAACAAAATAAAACTAGATAATAAACTAATAATATCAAAAATAATTTTGATTCTAAAAATATTTAAAATTGTAAAATTTATTCTACGATTGACAAAAATTTAAATCCACATTTTAAGAAAAATTATGACCGGCATTATTAATTTGTGCCGTCCCCCCATCATATAAGAAAATAATAGATGGGGTGCGCAAAAAAAATATAAAAATAGTAGGGGTTCTCCGTCCCCCTGCGCACACACCCCCTCAAATTCGAGCACTGGTTATAACATAAGGTTCTATGGGGGCATGAGCAAAGTAATTATTTAATTATACATATTTTTTTTCTCTTGAAAACAAGAATACTGAGTCTCACCGAGACGCTCATGTAAGGACCCAGGGCCCAGCAGGGCGATTCTATAATTGTAATGTCGTGACTTTAGCCCAATGAATGACTGAAACTTTTAAGTTCAGTCACTGATAAAGTCAGTACCTACATTCATATTATGATTCTCTCACTTATTTTTAAAATACAGAATTGCCCTGCGAGAGTCTAATCTATTAATCTATAGCTCATACACTATTAAAGAGTTTACACAAGCTTGTACAATCTGGAACAACTATTATAATAAATAAACTTTAAACTATATCTACTAAATAATATAAATAAATAACAATTATCTAATCAAGCTTATTTAATAGGTACTATTATTATATTCAATTATACTAGGTACATAAACTGTACCTACTTGGTTTTCTCTTATTCTAAATATATTTCGTAGCTCCCTAAATACATAAAACATTTCTTAACCTTGTTTGAAAATAGGTTTATATATTTCATCTGATATATCCGCATGTTACCTTGTTACTACATATTTTTATACCTACCCAAATATTTTGTGTTAATTTATCATAAATTGTTTACAACATATTATTTGTGGTGTACATGTGAGGCCGTGTAAGCAAAAATAAATTTTGTACCTATTTTCTACCTTTTTTTATACTATATATTGTTTTTTTGCTAAGGGATGAAACAAAATACACGATTTATCTAAATTTAAAAATGGATTATTATCTGCTAACTATAGTTTTATTAGATTCAAATCTGATTTAATAATGTGATTTATTTCATCTCAGTTTTCTCTACAACGAAGAGAACCGTATCTGATCTTACATGAAAATAGCACTTTGTAGGGAGTAACATTGTAGTCAAAACCAACAGTGTAGGTAGCTAATACGACATAAATAACATTTATTTTTATATACTAAAAATGTATACATGTATTGAGTGTTAGTTATAAATATAATATAATATCAAATAAAATACTAAAAATGTACATAAAAACTCCATTATAAGAATATTAAAAATATAACAATATTAAAAATATATTGTTTTTACAATAGTAAATATCACTATTTTAAATGCCTTATCGAAGGAATATTCACAAATTATAAATGTTAATAGTTAATAATACCAATGTATATAAATTAAAAAAATAAAAACTAATATTTTAGTAACTAATATGAATAATATGTCTGTTAATAGTTAAAAAAAATTATATATACATATTTGATAAATTGAGTAAATTTTAAAAAATTGAATAAACATATGTGAAATATTATTTGGTTGTGTTAGTCAACAATAAGATTTTTAATATCGATTATACATTTCAATATATTAATGTATAACAATATTTAAAAATATTTATATTTTGTATACTTTTTGTGGGTAACATTAAATGAATTCATAAATAACAATCTTAACTGTTTGGTATATATTAATATCTAATTTACTATTTAATCAATTACTATTTTAGTACATCTTATATAATAAATAATAAAAACAGAAACAATTAATGGATAAAATTAAATTAGTAATTAGTAACTACATATTTTATAATATTTATGTATGCTATTTTTTATTTTTCTTTGTTTATTTGTCTTTACTAAATACCTACCTATCGATAATATATCTTCGATATTCATATCGAAAACATGAAAAAAAGCCACGATATCGATATTGTATATATTTGGTATTTTTTCTTTTGGATATTTTGTCCATCGGGTATTTTTACTGACTACTGAAAATTATATTAGACCTACATAAAATATTTCGGAAAATTTGATGTTTTCAATTTCAAAATCAAACAATTTAAGATAAAAAATATTTATATCTATGAATATTTGCGTATGAATATGAATAACCATTTAATATTCCTTTGCTATATTATGAACATTTACATAGAGGGGGGGGGGAGCTTGAGGGCTAAGCCTCCTCATAACACACAAACAAAGAAATTAGCAACTTTCATACATACTTAGTGGTCATTACAATAAATAATAAATTTAAAGTAATTTCTAATCAAAATATAATTGGATCGCAAATAAAAATAATAGCACAGTTAAAAAAATAAATCGGTGATTAATAAAGCTTTCATCTACCTATTTATCTTATCTCTTTAAAATAATTATTAGTTTACAAATTCTAATGATATAATACACATATATCTTATACTCATATGTATGATATTAGATGTCTAAAATGAATCATACTTTTAAAAATAAGAAAAAATTATAAAAAAATGGTGATTAATAAAGCTTTTATCTACTTATATTTCCAATCTTTTTAAAGAAATAGTTTTCAAATGGTAGATAATAATATAAATATATAATACACATAGATATTTTGTACTGGTATATGTATATTATATAGGATATTATAAGATGTCTAAAATAAATCACACTTATGTTTTTCACGGTGTTAAGCTTGTTAAGGTAAGATGATTTTTGAAAGGCACGGAGAGCGACTTTGATATACAATTAAGTATTTCAGTCCTCTCTAAAACTATAACGAATTTCCGCGCATGATCATTGACCATATCATTGGACTCCAATATACTGCACGAGGGCCGATTCCGGCTCACCAATCTAATCAATGTTTTGAAAATAATATATCAGTTTTCAATGTTTTTAATTTATTAATTTTTTACTAAAATTAAATAATAAAATAAAAGGTGTTTCTTTTGGTGTTATTCATAACAACTTATAATAGCCAGACTTATATAATAATATATATTATATACTAACACTAATTAATAATAGAAAAACCCGTCGATCCAGACCGCCTTAGAGCAGGGACTGGAACCGTACCGAAAAGAACCAGTTTTGGAATCGAAACCCTTTAAATTTTGGGAACCGGAACCTCACCGAAATCCTAATTTAAATTTGAAAACCGGAACCCTTATTTAAATTTATTTAAAAACCGTAACTTTACCGGAACCGATATTCTTTTGTAAAGGTTTTTTACGATTAATTTCGGTTTTGTAATAATTATATTATTTTTATTTTTATTTGTCATTATTATAATCATTATTATGAGGATTTATAATATTCAAAAATAATCATTCAATTACCTACAGAGTACAGAGTTCGAGCGTCTGAGACGTGTCACTAAGACTAAAGTATTAATAATTCTACGTAATAACTGATAATGTATTAATAGGAATTTCCAGCAAAAATAAAAGTCGTTATTTACTGCACAATATACACCTATAGGTCTTCCAGTTTTCACACTAATAAGAAATTCATAAAATATGTTTATAAATAACTACGAATGTTATGATGTTTACATTGTATACAACGCTTATATAGTATTATAATTTATAATATCGTTATCTTACGCGTACCTACGCACGCCTAAATGCGTTTCTTTCTGTCTTACTTTGCTAGTGTTGTGACTTGTGATTTGTTACTGTTCATTATACTCATTATAGTGTCTATATAGTACTCTAGTGTTTACAGCCATGGTGTCTAGCTTCGATATTTTAAACTTTGTAGTTTGTATTCTATATCATAATGGGTCGTATACTTTCGTCAACAATATTATAAATATGATTGCAATGAACGTGAATCGTCGTGTAAGCATTGTACTTGCACAATTAAAGTAAGTAAATTATCAACAAATATTAATAATATTATCTATTTGAAATTTAAGATTTAAGCCCTCAATTTATTACTTAGTTTTAGTAGTAAATAGTAATATTATAACGTATCCACATAATTTATTATAATTGGTAATAATCAAAATAATGGTGTGAATTGTGTGTAGAAAAATCTTAAATTTAAACCTAATTTTAATTTTAAAATGTTCTCGCATTGATTTTCAACTTCTT
>JACXSJ010003891.1:0-18149 GCA_014851325.1 Pentalonia nigronervosa
CACGAAAACGTGCGGATGACCGCAGCGCGCCGTGTGTCGATTTTTTTATAAACCAGTGGGCCTCAATATTTGAGCTATCACTGGTGCGCGCGACAGGTACTATACGTTTTGAAAAAACTACGAACCTGCACCTTTCAAAATGACCCTGTCTTTTGTCGACTCTTGGTGCGTGCGGTTCTGTGTTGTATTGTGAATTTAGCTGTGTATACCAACAATTTTTGATCACGTGTTTTTGAAATGGCGTCTTTTACCAACCACGATATTCACAGTCAAAGTAAACAAGCGATTTACCGGGTATACGTTTTTTTAAAAAAATTATCTACAATGGATAATTTATCTGCCGATTTTTTTAAAAAAATTCAAAAAATTACTGCCGAAGCGTGTGGAATAAGTGAACGAAGTATACAAAATATTGTTGCTGAAGTAAAAAAATATGAAAACAATGATACACCGACAGCAAGGAGCCTCTTTGTGTCATTTTAACAATCATTTTAATAATTGATCCCATCGATAGTGATTGTAGCAGCAGTGATGACGAAGACTACCTTTGACTTTTTTTTTATTATAAAATAAATTGTACATTTTGTATACATTAATATTATTATTTTTATTATTATTATTATTATTATTAATACTATTACTATTATTTTTAATAAATTCTCATTTTTATTGTGTATCGTAAATTGAATTTTTTTTTAAAGATCATTAAATACATACACATTATTCTTTAATATAAAAAATACGAGTTTTAAATTGTATATTTGGCGCGAAACAGTTTGGTTATCATTTAAGAGAAATGGCCACTGGGCGCGCGGCGGTCATCCGCACGTTTTCGTGATGCGTACTATAGCAAGTGAAAAACTACTTTTTTGTACCAGCAAATGGTTTTTTTTGGTGATGAATAATAACTTACCATTTGGTCACTTCTATCAATACCAGACATATTTTTATTATACTCAACAATATGTCTGGGCTTTGTACTTTGTTGTTGACAAAATCTATTAGATGTAATTACCATTTCTGGATGATGACCAGTGGTTATAGAAAACACTTCTCTCTTATCCTTCCAATGACTGACATAAACTGGTCCTTTTTTTACAAAATAATTATCTCCTTTTTTTAATTTCAAAGTTTTTAACAATTGATGTAGGATTGTTTTCCTATTTGATCAAAGTGTTCCAGTTGTGTAAGTTCTTTGTTTATACAATATGTTTGATAAATTGACCGAATTATAATAATTGTCCGTGTAAAGATGATGTCCCTTATTCAAGTATGGTTTAACCAGTCTTAAAACCAAATCATTAATTTTTGAATTACCTGTTATTTCAACATTTTTCCCTTTATAAATTTCAATATTAAGTACATAACCATCTGGTGAGCATAGCTCATAGAACTTAATACTATATTTATATTTTTTATTTTTAATGTATTGCCTAAATATTAGTCGCCCACACCAAAGCAGCATAGATTCGCCCAAGGACAAGGCTTCTTCTGGACTAAAGCTGTCTTAAATTTTTTTATAAGTTTGTTCATTAAAACTGTAACTTTATACAGTCTATCTCTGGTGTTTAGGTTTAAACCTTCTGAACAGTTCAGAGAATTTTCAAAATTTTTTCAAACTTTCTACCTGACATTGTTGCATTAAAAATTGAATGATAGTATAAGGGATTAGAACTAAAAGCATTTCTTAATACTGGTAGTTTTAGCTGACCTCTCAATAGACAAAGACCGAAAAACTTTTCCAGATCTGTACGAGTAAGTGGACTTACATTTTTCATTCTTCAATTTTTTGTGTGTGGGCAATTTAAAGAATTTATTTTTTTTTTTGATTATTATTAGTACAAGTAAGAATTAAATCAAAAATATCATCATCCCAAATTTTAAAAAATACATTAATTGGTGTAGAATCATTGTTAATATCAATTTTTATCCCTGTACTATTACTATCAAAATTAAAATCTTCAATGTCATCAAATTTGTTTTCTTTCCAGTCACTTTCTTCAGATTCATTATTACTACTAAAACTTTGAACACTAACATCACTTACTGGTTCATTTACTGGTCTAAAAATTACATTTTGATCGAAAGAAACATTGTTATCACTGGAATTAAACGGAGTAGTCGTATGGCGGTGACTGGCAGTTGTCCGAAAAATGATAACGACCCGAAAATCGAAAATGGAAAAAGTACTACCAACAATTGTAATTGAAATGTTGTAATATAAATTATTATTATTATATTCCTATTGATAAAAGTTATATAATTCCTGCGTATTTTGTAGTTTACGATTTCAGTATTTCGATCTATTGACTATTAAGTTTTTAACTATAAAAGTTTGTCATACATATTGTTGTCATATATAACAAAAATGAATTTTAATAATTAATTACGTTTTTTATAATAGTAGAAGAAATACTCAGTGATAAATTTAAAAAAATATAATAAGTATCAATTATATATAATATAATAATAATTATTTAATTGAACAGTGTCACTACACAAATAAAAAAATAATTTTATAGTATAATTTTTGAAAATTTAATGTTGGCAACAAATTAAATGCCGCCGTATTTCGGCCCGGATCCTTATCATTTTTCGGACAACTGCCCCCGACCCGTCGTATGGTCCACATCACTATCTGTTATTATCGAATTGCCATCACTTCTTTCAGATGCTTCATAATCAGAGTCAATATATGAATCATCTGACATAGATATCCTTTCTAAAATGTAAAGATGAAACACCATGGTACAACTAGGTAAGTAATTATATTTATTTGGAAGAGATTTATTGATTATTATTAATTACATTCATCGATCCTGTCAAGCATTTCTAATACATCATTCTCATTATTCATGATTTCAGAACACAGTTTGAAATGATAAATTTATAATAATAAGGTGCATTCAACTTTTTTTTAGAAAAATTAATAAAATAGGTTCCTATTTACGTTGTTCGTATACGTTATTTTATATTTTGAATATATGATAGCACAATGTTGAAAGAATATGTTATCATAAGACAACAAGATTTGCCGAACCAACGCACGTGATATATGTTCTTAAACATGTTATAAACCATATGATAAAACAAATAATATCATAACCTAAAAATATAAGGAACAAACCGCGTTTTAGAATTTGAATGCTACAGCAGTCATGCAAACGTACTACTTAAAAATTATGAATGCTATAGCATGGGGTGTCCATCAATGTGTTAATCTTATAATAAAATATGCAGTACCTACAACAGGCGCGGGGATCCAAGGGACGATAGCCCCCCTCCCTTATGGTAGATTTGGTAAATTCTAAGATGTCTTATTTCATTATCAGACTGGTTGAAATTTCATCCAAGATACCCTTGCCCCCACCATCGTAAATATATTCTGAATCCGCGCCTGGCCTACAACAACGTAAATATTGTTACATTATCGTAAATTAGTATGGTGAAGTTTAAAATATAAATACTTGACTATCATTTTACAGAAACCTTTCTAGTCCAATGTATCAATGATGATAATAAAAAATGTAAACATAACCGTGGTATTTAATTTATATTTTAAAATATAGATGCCTACGCATAATATATTATGTTTTCGTTGTACCGTGGAAACGTTTGGCCAAACGATATTGACATAATTACCTATATGAGGTATAACCTACCTTTATAACATAATAAATAATCACAAATGCAAACGATCAACCTGCGTGTATTGTATGTAACATATTATATTATCATAACCGAATACGTTTGTGCGTAAAATTATGTGAGCGATGCCGTCGAGGCCCAAGGGAGACGTTCGATAGGAAATGAATTTGTGTTTACAAAAACCTGGACTACCGATATATAATAATATTATACAATCGTTTATCTCACCTCTCCGTTACCGGACGAGGAAAACCAATTAGTTTCGTGGATTAAATTAGTGCTATAGACGTTCTGTCGGCGCAGCTGCTTCTCGCAGGTCATCTTACTGCTCTGCATGAGTAATCGAAGCAAGCACATTATTTTTAATATTTTACATATTTTGCGAGCCCTGCGCTCGGCATTTCGTTTACGATGCACCTACATGCTCATATCTATAATATTTACGGGACGTTTTTGTTCCATACGCGTTTCATATTTTCGATTTATGCAAGGTTTTTACTTGCATGGGACCTACAAAATCGTTTCGTTTCCGTGTTTGAGATGTTCTATATAAAACTATGGGAACGTGCCGTTGTAACAGGCAATTCTTCCCGGTGAGGTGGGGGTAAGATTTCCTAGGCCTTTTATACCAGGAGGGGGTACGATTTTCCTGATCATATTTTACCCCAGGTAAGAATATCCTAGGAAAATTATACCTCCATGGAGGGGTAAAAATATTCCAAGATAATTTTACCTTATGATACAATATTCCTGGGACTGTATTAAGTTTAAAAACACTGCACAAATATATTGTTATAAATCATCATTTTAAGAATTATGTGCAAAAATCTTAACAAAACTGCAAAAAACTAATGAATGAGTTTTAAACATTTGTATAGTACCTAGGTATTTAACTTATTAAAGTAAGTTAGATATCCGTTGTTAATTTTTTTTATGTATTTTCTATAATTTCCTATTTTTTTTTTTTTTTGTAAAATCTGTTCAGATTTTAGGTTGAAGATCACAATTTTGCTTTTAGGCAATTTAATGTAATTTCGGTAAATATTTTATGATTTTCTCATCATTTTATATTTGAATATGATTTGAAATAGCGTAGGTCGGTACGACAGATATATATTTTGATAAGTATTGACGGAACAATATATAAAAATGATACATTTTATTTAAATATAAAATAAAATTGATTTTAACGTAAAAAAATAAGCAAGTCAAAATGCTGACTTCGTGTAATACAATTGTAGGATATTTTAATGAATTTTGTTTATTTCTGTGCGACTAACTATTGCACTTAATAAAATATTTTAAAAAATAATATTGTTTTTAATTTGAATAATGATATTTAACGAAAATTAATTATAATTCTGTAACTAATAAATGTCAAGATCACAATGGTTTATAAAAATCATTTTAGAAAAATAGAAAATAATTTTAATTTAAATACTCCTCTGAAAGTATTATTTACCGATTTGTATTTATTTTATATCAGAATACTAATTTTAACATAGATTTGTGATTATATTATGCATTATTATTATTATTATTATTATCAAATATTATTTTATATTTTAATTATTCAAACACTTGTGAATCACATTAAGATGAATAATTATTGATTACATAGCATGGTAACTGGTAATTTTTAACAGACTGAGTAGATAATATTACCTCCTACTTATAAATGTAACTTACAACTTATATACAATCAAATTGCAATAAACTTGCATAGTAGTCATAGTAGTCGGTGTATTGGTGGCTAACTCTAAATTTATCGAATTATTAATAAGTACGCGAGATTGAAGTTGATGGTTGGTTATCAGGTACTATGGTCCTAATAATATAGAAATGTAAATTTAGAAAGTTAATCAAATAATTGGTTTGGTGAATTTAGGTTATAGAATTTTTTTTAAGTAATATGTATATATTAAGTTTATAGGTATTTACATAAAATTAGTTAATGCGACTTATGTATTATCAGTGTTATTTTCCAAACAACCATATATCATCTGTACATCTTAAATATTTACGAGTATAGTAGGCGTGTGTTCGAATACCAAAAATTATTAATATTATACTTAATGAAGTTATTAATGTCACAAGTAATTTCTTCATCCTCAGGTATTTCAATCACTAACGCGGTTGCTTGATGACCAATACATGTTTTAATATTATAAAGAATATGTTCTATTTTTGTTTAAATTGGAAATTAAAGTACAGTTTGATTTACTTATAATATTTTACTTAATTACTTGGATGGATTTGAAGTGTAGGAGAAATTTACCACAGACTCACTTATCTGTGGACCACCACTCACAGGAACATAACCTATCATGCTAATCACTGCTGCTTCTTCAATGTACTTAGCTTACTTACTGTTCGTTTACCACCATTTTTAATGTAGGTACCTTTTGAAATCTATTCTTTATTGTTCAAACAATTTTAATATGTAAATAATTTAGTTGTAAGCTATCTACTAAAATAATTACTATGCTATACCATTTTGTCATAATATTATATTTGATTAGGAAGGAAATTACGCAAATTTAATAAATAACATTACCTTGCGCCAAATTTTGCACTCTTTTGAAAAGCCTGTCATGGCGTTTAATGTTTCACCTAGTTTATTCCATTGTTTGGATGCAATCGAATGAGTAAAACTATTTGTAAATTTGCCTTTCGTGAACTCTGGGTGACTGCCCAGGTAATAAATTATTGCTTGCTTTTGCTCATTCGTCACTGACTGACTTTTTGGTTTTTTGAAAGTTACCATTATATATTACCTTGGGATATTAGTAGATTTTTTAAATGTATTAGTTGTCTAAAAAGTAAAAATTACAAATACCTTGTTATTTTTAAAAGAAAAAAAAATACAAAATATTTAATTAACAGCTAATGCACGCATTTTCTGTTTTGCAATTAAATTTACAATAATATTGTACATTTTGACAGTGTTAACATTTTAATTTATAATAAATAATAAATCGTGTGAAATTTACCTGTGTGTGAACATTTTTCCAAACGGAAAGTTTTATTTTAAGAACACAATTTTCGGTCCGTATACAGAAATCGACCACGTGGAACGTTCATATACGAACTCGATCCTGTAGATTTCAAAAATAGGCTCCCTGAACATAATACTCAGTGTGTTGTTTATACTGCACAGCCTACCCAAGTATAATATTATCACTTTATCAGTATTTCAAGTAACGTATTTGCAAATATTATATTCACGGTTTTGGTCTATCGACATAACAATATTATATTATTATAACATTCACAATAATAAAAAAAGATCTTTAAAATCTACAGGATCTAACTTTGTAGCCACCGCCACTGCAGCTAATACGCAATTATTATCGATTCTCGTCATCCAACCACCCAACATAGCTATAAAAAAAAAAAAATGTGCATCGTGATAATTATAATATGATTTGTAGACTTCAGCTAAAAAGCTGATATGGTGCAGACATTTATTATGGTATACAGCGAAGTGTAGAAATGATACAAAACGAGAAACGGGGGAAAAAAGCAATAATAACATAATTTAATATAATACGGTTGAGATGAAGTCGCCGAGCGTGAACTAATGCAAGTATTGGCACAGACACAATGGCCGAGATGGGTTTAATACTGTAATATATATATATATTATGTACCCTTTACCGGCCCGCTCCTGAACCCCACTGCTGAGCACCAGTCGCTGCAGCCGCCGCAAATTGCAATACGTGCCGTCGATTTGAATAATTTATTATATTATATTATTATACCGACGCGACATCTGCGAGGGCGTATATATCGGTAGCGGCATTTGCATTAGATATAATTTTATTAGGAAATATGTATGCGTACTGTATAATATACAATATATTATGTGCCCGTACAATGCAAACAGGGTGATTCTTTTATCGTGAACCGGACAATTGTAAGTACAAAATCCGCCCTTGCACAAATCTGTTAGTGGTTTAAGATTTACTCCAATTTATCTATCACTTTCTCACAGTCTGCACATTCAAACTACAAGGCTCTTAAAACAGTTGGTTTTATTAAACGACAGTTGCATGTGACTTCTAGTTGCCATCCCTAGTCCCCAATAAAAGCTCTCCACTGCACATTTGTGTTTGTTTTAACCAATACTCGAGTAGGTATGGTTCTGTTCTATAGGATCCCATATATTACTATTTACTGCCTTTGTGATTAATGTTAAATTAACCGTATTCAACGTACGTTTTAAAATTTGTTAGTTACTCTTATTTTAATAGCTATAATATCTTAAAATAGATGCACTTAATTATGTAGACTAACAGACCGTCTTCACTCAGAATCGTTTTTCGTATACAATGATTTATGTCATTGAATACAAATTTAACACATCCATGAAAGTGACCCACTCACGATACTTACTGTACAACAGAACGGTACCCACTAGCTGACCTTTTTTTCTATTGACAACATTAATAATGACACAGACGATTTTATTCTTGGGAATTTCTTGATGAATTCTCAATCCTTCTTTAGGACCGAGAATTTATTCCAACACCAAATCAATGTGATTGGGAAACAATTGCAAAAAATTTTTGGACAATGTGGAATTTTCCAAAATGCCTTGAGGCACTAGACGGCAAACACGTAATGATCGAGTCCCCTGCTAAGAGTGGGTTTTTATATTTTAATTTCAAAAAGACATTTTCGATAGTTTTATTAGCTCTTGTAGATGCTAACTATAGTTTTATTTCCGTGGACGTTGGGTTATACGGTAAAAACAGCGATAGTGGAATTTTTGGGAGTTCTAAACTTGGAAAAGCTTTATGTAAAGGAAAATTAAATTTACCAGATGATGCTAAACTTCCAGGAAGTGATATTGTAGCTCCATATGTAATTGTCGGGGACGAAGCGTTTCCCCTGACAAAAAATTTGATGAGACCTTTTCCAGGTACACAGACACATAATATTGAAAAAAGGATATTTAACTATAGATTATTACGTGCTAGAAGGTTAATTGAGTATGCCTTTGGAATTCTTACTCAAACTTTTAGGTTTTATACAAAAAGACTGAAATTGGACCCCAAAAATGCTACTAGTATAATTTTAACCACATGTATACTTTATAATATTATACGAAAACATAAAGCTAATTTTAATCTCGATGAAACATTCAATGAATCTTCAAATGAAAATCGAATCATGAACTTAAAAAACATGGAGGAAATGCTCAAACAGAAGCATTTATAGTAAGAAATAATTTCAAATGTTTTTTTAATTCACCAGCTAGGGCCGTGCCATGGTAAATGGATAAAATATAAATAATTATACCACCATTATATTATACTTATTCAAATTAACATTATATTATAATTTAGTTATTTAAAATGTACGTATTATCCATTATTATTTTAGTTTATATTTACATTACCTTGTACATTCAATTGTGATCCAATTTTATTCCAAGCATTTCGCTTACAAATATTGTCACTATATCGGGGACATTTTAAATCATACAATTCTGGCTTATTCCTCACCAGTTCAATCAACTGTTCACCTGCATAAAACACATATTCTACAGTACGATATATAATATTTAAAATAGTTTCATATTCTTAGGTTTGTAATTATTTTTTCATGTTTATTATGGTTGAAAAATTATAGTACCTTATGGTATACCAGTAGTATATTATATTACTTATATTACTTGTTTTTTTATTTTATTGATCATAAGTCATAATATTAAATATAATGTATAGTAAATAATCATATGTATTCATAATTTAATATATCAATTGCGTACTTTTCTCAAAATCCTAGCCAGTAACTTTGGTTTTTTTATTCATGGTATATTTTATACTTTTTATTCATAGTATATTTTTATACTACAAAATGACAAATATCACAAAACCAAAATCACTGTAAGTTGACTGGTACGTGCGCGTTTCTAATTCATACTGATAATTAATCCTAGGAAAGGGCAGGTATCGTTTCGATAAAATATTATTTCAATTGATCGTTAAGGCGCGTCCACACTATATATATACACTTTATTAATAAATAATAAATATTAAATATTATATTATTTGAGTTAGGTATAGGTATTTGAATGTGTATTTCGTTTTAGATGCCTGAAAATGAATCGGAATGGAAAAAAAAAGCAAATGAGTTTAATGAGAAATGGAATTTTCCAAACTGTATCAGCGCTTTTGATGCAAAGCATATAGCTCTGCAGGCACCTATTAACACTGGAACTGAGTATTTTAACTACAAGGGTTTTTTTAGTATCGTTCTTTTTGCAGTTGTAGACGCGAACTACAATTTCACTTATGCAAATATTGGCTGTCAAGGTCAAATTTCGGATGGAGGTGTATTTAATGGAACTAAATTCAAAAAAAGTCTAGAAGATAACACAATGAACTTATCCAGCCTTTGCAAACTTCCTGGAAGAAATAAATCTACACCATTTGTTTTTGTTGCTGATGATGCGTTCCCTCTCTCATGCAATATTATGAAGCCACACGCCGGGATTCAAGAAAAGGGTTCAATGAAAAGAATTTTTAATTACCGACTTAGTAGAGCTCGTAGAGTTTCTGAGAACACTTTCGGAATTATAAGTTCTGTTTTTCGCATACTTAGAAAACCAATATTGTTGGAACCAAAAACTGCTAAAAAGGTTGATTGGCCATAGTTTTTTTACATAATTTTCTACGAAAACACTCTAACACGGTTTATAATCTCAATGAAGCATTTGATGTGGATAGCTCAGTCACATATCCAACTGATTCAGGAGAAGTGCTCAACAATATTGTTAGAGTTCCCAGAAGAAGTGCAACCGATGCCCAAGAAGTTAGAAATGAATTGGCCGAGTATTTTATTTCACCACAAGGACGGATATCTTTTCAATATGACTAAACATCTAAACTAGTGTTTATGTAAAAGTATAGTGTCTTTGAAAATTGTATGTTTTTAATATTTATAATAAATAAGGTATACTGATATTATCACGTCTATATTTAATCTTGTTATTATCTGATTATTTTGACAAATTGTATCTATAATTGTCTGGTTATAATTATCTTGTTATAAATATAGATTGTTATAAAAATAAACTGCTAATCGACAAAAAAAATAATAATTATATATATAAATAATAATAATAATATTAATAATATATTATCATTGATTATACATAGTATGTTCATACAGAAACACGGAGTACATAGTTTTTATCTCTCACCGTAGCACACGACATGATAAATAATAATTCTTATTTTTAAAAAAAACTTCATTACCTGTGTGTCTGTCATTTCTTTAGGGCGATTTCTGTCTCTCAGAAATAGCATACTCTCATAAACAAACCATTTGCTCTTGTAAACTTCTCCGGTTCCACCACCAGATTTTACGCTGTCTTTTTCTTTTTTAATTTCACATGAAAGATGACGCAACAAATTTTTCAATTTTCTTTCAATTTCGTCTTTTTCTACTCCAAAACTAACAGCAATTTCAATAAAAGCATCGTGTCTTTTATTGCGATCTTTATAATTTTTTAATTTACAATCCCAAAGAACGGGACGACTGCGATACAATTCTATCAATGTTAAAACTTTTTCATTCGACCACTCCATATTTAATAAAATGAAATACCAAAATAAAAACGAAATAACATGCACTTGGTACAATAGTCTATTATCAACTGGCCCTAGAAAGCCAATGGCATTGCCAACGTTGACACGTCCCCACTTCATTTTGCCATTTGGCTTTCTTTGATCCTGACCGACAGTCGACGGATACGACTTGGCATGCCAGTTGGCAAAACTTTGCCAAATGGCCCGTGCCAACAAAAAGTCCACATCACCCTTGGCAATGCCATTTGGCATAGTATGGACGCGCTTTTAGCTGATTGTGATTTGACCACGACGTGAGCGTTATCGGTAATGTAGACATTCCAATTTAAAATTAGTTAATAATATTTGACCAAACCGAGACTTGTAGCGTGATCGGACCGTTGCGTTACCTATAGTGTGAATAGTCCCTTAGCATTTCTTCAGTTTCCATGTCAATAACATAACTACATTAATAATAAATTATAATATCTTGTAAAATATATTGTTTTTTAAAGTAATTTGTGTATTTACACAATTAAACTGATTTTATACTGATCAAATAGATTAATTTAAAATATTGTAAAAAATATCCTCTGGATTCATTAATAAATTAGTAAGATAACAATTAAGTGTTGGAATAGTGTCCAGTTTCAATTTTCTCTTATGCCTTGGGGAATAGTTCACTAACATCTCTATTAATGGTTTACAATATGCATCATCATCAAAATATAAAGAACATATATAAGCTGTAAGAAAAAGTAATTTTAAAGTAAATTCTTTTTAAAATGCAAAATACTCGCGTATTCATTTTAATATATATATCAAAGTATGTTTGAAAACATACCAATTTTTAAATTTAAATTAGGATTACCAGTTGAATAAATCTTTTTTTTTTTTTTTTTTGATATTGTATATCATGTGGGAAGCGATGAAAACGAATGTGACTACAGTCAATATTTCTTTAATTCCTTACGCTTACTTCCACCAGAACACTCTTTCACTGAACACCAAGACATTAGTATACTTTTATAATGTATTACATGTGTTTATTAAATAGTACTTTTATTCCATAAAAGAATTATAACTGTATAACAATGTACTCAGTATACTACGATTATTAAAAAAACCTTATCATCACTTATTTCAATTGAAATTACACTATTAATATTCATAACATTTCTTAAGCCTATGTATTTATTTTTAGATATTTCAATTTCAGTATAATATTAACATTATCCTGTTTACCAAGTTTCAAAAATTAAATTATTTTAAGAATGTTATGTCAGACATGTAAAGTGTACAGAGTTATTCATTCTGAGTAATATGCAAATTGGAACTTATTAATGAAATTATATCATAATATTTATGTAAATAATTTGGTAATTATAATAAATAGTCAGATCTTAGAAAATAATAATTTATATATTACAAGACAATAATAATGTATATATTTATATTAGGTATTATCTTACTAAAATAATTAAGACATTTTAAATTACTAACTAATGTGTTAAAAATTACAAATGTACGATTATTATATATGTTGCATATTCAGCATTTATATACGCCACACGGCACACGTAGTATATAAGAATCATATTATGATCGATGGGGACTGTCTATCGGTCATTAAGCTATGGTTTCCTAGAAAAGCGGTGCCGTTATCTAGCGGCCGTAATGTAGCGTTAAGTGATGTCACCCATACGTTGTCTATAAATAACATCGGAGTAGGTTTCCTAGAGAACGTTGAGTGTCACCGTAACGTCAAAAAGCGGTGCCGTCAGTTGCATGACGGCCTTCATAGCGGTGATAAACAGTAGATCAACGTTTTTTCGCGTGTAGCGGTGTGCATATTCAATTAATAAAATGAGTGGAAACGTGATTTGGACGAGTGAAAATGATGAACAATTAATTGATTTTGTCAAAAATCATGAAGCTTAATATTAATATTATATCCAAAGAGTATAGACAAGCCCAGATGAAGCAAAATTTGTGGAACAAAATTGGAATAACACTTCAAAAATCAGGTGTGTATAGTACTAAAATTAATAATACTAATATAATAATCACAATTAATGTTGCATTGCATAACTATCCTGCCACTCAACAGTCCCTGGACCGTTGAAATAATTTTTGAATATTTCTCGTATTTGAGTGTAATTCATTTTGGCACGCACATTGTGTTCTGTTATGGGGATTAAATTTTCAGTTGGTAGTGGGAGTGCATCATCAAAATGTTTTTGACCTGGAGCAAGTACTTTTGCTTCCCGTAAAATATTATATAATATGCATGCACATGTAATCAATTTGTCTGTAGTTTCTGGGGCAGTAGCAATAGGTAGGAAAAAGAGTCTGAAATAACCACATAAAATTCCGAAAGTATTTTCAGATGTTCTCCGAGCTCTCGATAGTCGATAATTATATACAGCTTTTGATTGATCATGTACAGATTGCTGTCTTGGATAAGGTTTCATCAGGTTTTCGTGCCGTGCAAAAGCTTCATCCCCTACAATGATGTGTGGTACAACATTATTTGTTCCGGGTAATACTTTTGGTGCTGGTATATTGAATGCATTATTTTTTATCATTTTCCCTATTTGACTCTTTAGGTAGATACCAGCATCTCCCTCTCTACCATAGGAACCAATATCAACAGCAGTGAATTTACAATTCGCGTCAACGACTGCTAGCAAAACGATTGAATAGTACTCTTTATAGTTAAAATATAATGATCCACTTCGTTTGGGAGCCTTTATTCTTATATGTTTCCCATCTATCGCTCCTACACAGTTCGGGAAATTCCATTTTGAAAAAAATTGACTACTGTTTTGTGTTAGTTGAATTTCTGTAGGCGACGGTATAGTTAACTCAAACATCCTTCTAATAATAGCCTCAGCAACTTCTTTTATTATGACACTTATCCAGGAATGACTAACTCGATATTGAAAAGCAAGTGACCGAAAAGATTCTCCTGTGGCCAAATGTCTGAAATAAGAAATTAAATTACAATTTGTGTTTTAGGTTCTGACTGTTGTAAAAGATGGGCCTACGTAAGGGATTATTATATTCGGCGTAAAGGTAAACCTGGCACTGGTTCAGGTGGAGAAGCAGCAAAGAATAGGTCTGTTCTCCTATCATTCTTAGATAGCCTTCCTTCATCACAAAGACATAACACAATTACTAATATTGTTGGAGATGAGGTTAGATTTGACGAGAGTGAATTTATGGAAAACTCTCATGCTGACCTCGAAGAAAATATCACCCAGATTGATGAAACAGAAGGAAGTATGACAATCATTAATAGTAACGAAGATAATAATAAAAAAATAGATGGTAAGAAAGACAACTTTATGAGAGATAAGAAAAAGATAGAATTAACACACTCTGAAGAACGATTACAGTTACTGAAACAAATAGCTGAACGAAACTCAACTCCTGCTCAAAATGAATTGGACGAAACCGACCTTTTCTTTAACTCCATGGCAAAAATTGTAAAGAAGCTTCCTCGGTATGAACAAGTGCAATTAAGGATGCAAATTTCGTCATTGGTCGGTAATGCTGAATTAAAAAGTATTTTAAGTGATTCAAGACAGACAGGTTTTTCAACAAGGCCAAGTTCAACAATGAGCTTCACAGACTCAGAAATGGTGCCATCTCCAGCAACAAGTGGAACGTCAAATTACCAAGGACAAATATATGACGAGTCATCACAAAGAGATGGAAAAGGTGTTTCAGAAAGTGTTCTCAGCCTAACAGAAAATGACAATTTTTTTTTACATCTATAATTAACAATGCGTATATGACATAAGTTGAACATGACGTTCATAAACATATATTTAATTTTTTATTCACACACGAAATTGTTTTCATATAATATTATGTTGTTTTGCATTATGTTTTTAATGTTTTGTTAAAATTTATTTTGTTATTTTAATAATACATATTATTAAAATAACAAAAACATGAAAAGGAAAAATTTTAATTTTAAATTTATATTTTGTTTTTAAAAATGTAAAATATTTTATACAAAAGTTTTATAGTTTTAAGTTGAAAGGATAGACTGATTAATCATTAAAACTAACAATAACATACTTTTCAAAATTAATTAAGTTACTTCGATCGTTATTTATACAAATAAAACGTTTCTTATAAGTGGCTGTTATAATTTATAACGATATATTATAATATAAATATTTTGATTTATTATACTTTATTAAACATTTTATATTATATTGGCCAGTATACCAGTATTACTAGCATTATAGACAGATTTATATGTATAATTTATAAAAAATATGATTCAGTGTACTTACCTCACAAGTATACATAACTTTTCTTCTGGGCATATGGGTTTTTTGTGTCTATTATATGGTTTATAAGTTAAGTCATCTCTTATGTGATTCAATACATAGTCAAATAACACTGGTGTTAAGTGAAAGTATTGCCTAAACTTTTCGTCATTACACTGCAGATGGCGACGCACTAAAATTTGAAATGCACCCTCAGTATCACGATTTTTGAACATGACACTCTCCTCCAAACGATTTTTTTCGTCTTCTGAAGATTCTTCATCATCCAAATATACTAATAATGCCATGTCCAAATCGTCCATTTTTCACCAGTGCACGACCTAGAGTATACACTCGAGTGTGTACTGAGTGACTACGATTGAATACGGTCGCACTATTTTCTAGGAAACCACAGCTTTGTCACCGTAAAGACGGCCGTTATTAACAACCGTAAAATGACGGCCGCTACATAACGGCACCGCTTTTCTAGGAAACCATAGCTTTAGTGAGTAGACAATTTTTATGTTCATCATTACAGTTCACACAGTTAATAATAAAGGACTACAAAATACGTTTGTGTTATTATTTATATTAATGATCCACAACAATATAAAACAAATAAATAAATTGCTTTTAACTTTCAAGCGTATAATATATTCATACATCAATAAAATAAAATTAGCGACATGTTATATAATAATATAATGATAAGTAAACGTGTAAATATTAATTTGTAATTCAGTTTTTTTTCTAAATATTAATTACATAAAAATAAAAATGCTCTGTATAGTAGGTGTCGAGTAAGTCACTGTAATAGATGTGTTAAATTTGAATATTGCCACGGAGTGATAGCTTCATCATCACTGGCAGCCTACGTCACATTTCAATAGAAAAAGCAATGTTTTGTTATTATAGTGCGGCCAACGAAAAGTAGGCTGCGATCGCCATGCACCTATCGGCGGTTTATCATTAATTCAGTGGTTTTACGTTTGGGAGTATTGATAACAGGCAATAGCTGTTGCAGCTGGTAGCGCGCGTATTTCATTACAGATGAAAATCTGGTATATTAATTGGTATAAAAAAATAGCAGGGGTTCTACGGGTGGTCTTTCATCGCATTCCTGAAACGTGTTCACCTACATTATAACCTATAATTTTGTGTGCTTGGAATAATCGTAGAAGTCTTATCGTGGTGCGCTTTACATACTTCTTTCCTGTGTTCGTATGTCTTTGGTTTTATGTAATTAGTGCGCGCTTTTAAAATTTGAATTTTGTTAATACTATTACAAGTTATAAAGTTTTAAAATAGTCTTTAATCGTTAAATACTTTTAACATTATATACTTTTGAAATGGCATTTAATCAATCCATTCTCAAACGAAAAAAGTGATTTTTCATGTACCATATATAATTATATCAAAACGATTGCTACTGATAAAAGTAAGCCAAAATTGTCAGATTTTTTTCGACAAACACGTGAAGTGACTGCTAAAGCATGTGGTGTAAGTCTTGCTTGTGTAAAAAAAGTTTGTGCTGAAGCGAAAAAAGAACATGATGCCGCTGGACCTTCTACCAATATGGCGTTCAAGTCACCAAGGAAAAATTATAAACGTGCAAAACTTATAACTAATCTTGACGATTTCGACAACGAAGTAGTTAGAAGAACTGTACTCAGTTTTTATGATAAAGGTCAATTTCCAACATGCGCAAAAATATTAGGGACACTGCGTGAAAAAATCGAATATCCTGGCTCAAAATCATCCAAAACTATTTGCACAACTTAAATTTTAAGTATAAAAAATGTAATGATGGATGTAGATTTTTGATGGAAAGAAATGATATTGTTGCTTCCCGAGTCAAGTTTTTAAGAAAATTAAATCAGTTTAGACGGAATAATGACACAAGACCAGAAGTATACCTGAATGAAACATGGATAAACCAGAATCATACACGAGGTTACATATGGCAAAATTCAGAAAACACTGAAGGATTCAAAGTACCGATTGGAAAGGGTGGTTGACTCATTGTATGCCACGCTGGATCACCTTCATTTGGTTTTGTAAAAAATTCTAAATTGGTCTTTCGATGTAAATCGGGTAGTTCGGAAGACTACCATTCACAAATGAACTCATCTGTTTTTGAAAAATGGTTTATCGACATGATGGCCAATTTAGGAGAACCATGTATCAGGCCTTATTCTAAAGCGCAGTTGGGCCTATTTTGCGTAATCGGAAATTCCAAATACGTATTTGATAATCGATATTTGTGCAGTTGATTTTCCTATATGTGTAATAATTTATATATTTATAATCTTATGGAAATAATAAATTATAGCAAAAAATTAAATTCGCAATTTAATATAATATAATTTTGTTTCGTATATATATATAATTATAATTTATAAGTAAAATATATACTGAATTTCTTTACAACCATAGAATTCAATTGTTAACAATACATAGTATTTCTTTTACAGTTCATGTTTTATTTTAAACTTTTCGATTGTATTAGTAAAACCGGTCACACGCGTACGTCACGTTTTTCTTATTTCAAAACTATTTTTATCTGTGATATTGAAATAGATTAAAGAACAACAATTTGTTCAATTCGAGTGACGGAGTGTAATTGGAA
>JACXSJ010003892.1:0-18142 GCA_014851325.1 Pentalonia nigronervosa
TGATGACTGGGCACGGTTGTTTCAACTGGTACCTCCAGAGGATCAACCGTTCCCCGTCTACCGGATGTTCCCATTGCGGACCACCCGACAGCTACGGTGAGGCGGTCGACGACGCTCATCACACTCTCGTTGATTGCTCAGCTTTCAACGAGGAACGTGAGCGTCTCGTCCGTACGATTGGACCCTTCGACCCGGGCGATCTGGTACCCAGGATGCTGGTTAGTCCGGCGAACTGGGAGGCGGTGGCCCTCTTCGCGAGGACTGTGATGACCACCAAGGAAGCGGCTGAACGGGACCGACAGTTCCGGCAGGGCGTAGCTCCCTCTGTGCGAAGGAGAAGGTAGGTGACGGCACTCCGGCCGGCGTAACTGCGGCGGGACCTTCGGCCTGGGCGACTAGGCGTCCCGGCTGTGAGGCTCGACGCGGTTATAATATGTCGGGTTTACTTGTAAACTTCCTTTTGTGAGGGGTCAGCGAAGGGGGATTGTCCCTTCGTTGCCCTGCCCGAGAGGGCAATATATTTTATTATATATATTGTAGCGTTTTTTAAATAAATAAACGATGGCGACTCACCACCTGAAGCATTGCTTAACGGCGTTTCCAGGTGGTGAGGGTATTGCCGATACCTTGGAAAAAAAAAAAAAAAAGGATAATTTTCCAACTACGTCTGTTGAAGATATAGTAAAAATTAAATTAGAAACACAAAATTACACTCGTAAAGTTGGTCAGAACGTAATTGAATATTTTTATGAAAAAATTTGGAGATGCAATCGTGCGAATATGGATGACAATGAGACAATTCGATGGGTAGTACGAGGACTAGGAAACGATAGATACCGTGATTATCTAGGTCCTCTTGAAAGATATAAACGCCCACCAGAATTATTGTCACACTTAATTTCTGCCAGTGAATACATAAAAGACAAAAACGAAAAAGAAGTGAGTGCTAATAACGAAAAAAATACAGTGACAGATAAAGAACGATCGGTGAATAATCGAAGCGCCACGAAATCGTCTGTTATTTGTTTTCGATGTCGAACCACTGGACATACGACAAAAAATTGTAAAAGTAAAACTACGTCACAGATAACTTGTTTTCGGTGTTCCAAAATCGGACACAAAGCAAACGAATGTAAAAGTACGGTGACTTCAGAACATAATAATATCACCACAAGTAACACTATCGGAAAACAACAAAAATCAGCGGTGCTGCAAGTGGCAAATTCAACGGTACAAGATAAGTATTTTAAAAATGGAACGAGTTCGAAACATGGTGGACGAGTTGAAGAATGCAAACATCGTGGAAGACAGCAATTCAGAGTACACCAGTCCTATACTCCTCGTTAAGAAGAAAACAGGAGACGTACGTATGTGCGTGGATTATCGTGCAATCAACAAAATAACTGTTCCGGACAAGTATCCACTACCGCGGATCGACGATCAAATCGACCGACTTCATGGTAACACTTATTTCACCAGTTTAGATTTATTCTCGGGATACTACCAGGTACCAATTAATGACCCTGACACTCGTGCTAAATTATCTTTTGTAACTCCCGACGGTAAATATACGTTTAATCGCATGCCGTTTGGACCTACTAATTGCCCGGCTATATTTTCCCGTATGATTAATACCGCGTTAGGCAAATTATTATATTCAGTGGCATTAGCGTACTTAGACGATATAATAATACCAAGTAAAGATGTAGAAGAGGGATTACATAGATTAAAATTAGTTTTGTTGTCGCTAGAGGACGCAGGGTTAACTATAAGGTTGGACAAATGTAAATTTTTTATGAAAAAAATCGATTATTTAGGGTTGAGATAAGTGGACATGGTGTCGAACCGGGACAGTGTAAGATAACGGCTGTCAAACATTTCCCTGTACCCGAAAATGTTAGATCGGTGAGAGGTTTTATTGGTTTGGCTAGTTACTTTCGCAGATTTCTAAAAAACTTTACAATTATAATCAAGCCTTTGACGGATTTACTGAGTAAAAATAAACGCTATGAGTGGGGAAAATTGCAAAATGATGCATTCGAGACTATTAAAACGTTACTGAGTAGTCGACCCATATTGGCAATATATAACCCGGATGCACACACAGAAGTTCACACTGATGCGTGTATAAATGGTATAGCAGGGGTGTTGATGCAGGTCGGTTCGGACAATAAATTACACTCAGTGAGTTATTATAGTCGAAAGACGTCCAGTGAGGAGTCGAAATATCATTCTTTTGAATTAGAGGCGTTAGCCATCGTTTGTTCATTAGAACGGTTTCGAGTTTATATAATTGGTATATATTTCATAATTAAGACCGACTGTAATAGTTTAAAATTACTTGCTGAAAAAAAAATTTAAGTCCTCGTGTCGGACGATGGTTTATGAAGTTGTCCGAGTTTGATTATACTATTGAATACATAAGGGGAGATAAACACTTGGTTCCAGATGCATTGAGTCGAGGACCCGTAGAATCAGCGTCGGATACGGAGGTCGCTAGTTTGCACGTATTTAATATCCGTATCACGACTGATTGGATAGCCGCACTGCATCGAAGTGATAAGGAAGTTTCTAATATAATTGCCAAAATTGAAGCGAAAGATCCTACCGACGAAAATAAGTACATAGAAGAAAGTGGACGATTGTATAGGCTTACAGAAGGGAGATGGAGACTATTTTTACCTGAAGAATTACGGTATGATGTGGTTAGTATAACGCATAGAGAATTGTCACATTTAATATAGACAAAACTTTGAACAAAGTAAAAGAGTGTTTCTATTTTCCAAACATGAGAGACTTTGTAACTAAATATATAAATCGATGTGTTAATTGTATGTTTTATAAGACGCCTAAAATTGGGGATGTGTATTGGCATCCTTTAGATAAAGGTAACGAACCTTTTCATACAGTTCATTTAGATCATTTAGGTCCATTTGTCCTGACTGAAAGAGACAATAAATATGTATTAACTATTGTTGATGGATTTAGTAAATATGTTATATTAAAGGCCGTAAAGGATGTGACTGCTGCTGAAACTGTAAATTGTGTGTTAGAATTTTTGTGTAACTATGGTAAACCGACGAGATTGATAACCGATAGAGGTACAGCGTTTACCGCGTCGGAGTTTGAGCGTTTTTGTCGAAACCACAATATAATGCACGTTAAAGTCTCGTCAAAGAGTCCATGTAGTAATGGTCAAGCAGAAATTATAAATGGCATAGTAGTACGGTGTTTAGCAATGACCACGGAAGACGAAGAAAATAAAGATTGGGATTTAAAATTAATGGAGGTACAATGGTCTTTGAACAATAGCGAGAATCGTATAACTAAAACAAAGCCATTCGAAATAATACATAAGTATACGGCTGAAGGTCCCGTGAATAATCCGTTAGCTGCTGAAATCGCTAAGTTAAATAAAAAAAAAAATACTTCCGTCAAAGACATTAATCTCGCAGAATTATTAAAGCAGAATAGATTGAAGGAAGAGAAAAAAATATCGAGTCGTATAACGACAACAACGAGATATCAAAAGGGGGACCTAGTGCTAGTTAAATGGGAGGCTCCGGTGATTGGTCAAAGTCGTAAATTAGAACCGAAATATAAAGGTCCTTATCAGATAAGTCGGGAGTTACGTTTCGATAGGTATGTCGTAAGTGACATTAGTGGGGAACAAGTAGGGAAAAGACCATTTAGTTCAGTTGTAGGTTTTGATAGATTAAAATTAATTAAAAGAATTCAGTAAATGTATTTTTGTAAAGAAAATGTTTGTTCTTAGATCACTTATATTATATGTTTACTTATAATTTGCAGATGTAGTCATTTATGGCATTATTTTAATATTGTGATAATGTTTAATTATTTTTAATATTACCTTAGTTAAAATTATTTTGTAATAACGATGAATTATTTTGTTTTGTTTTGTTAAAAAAAAAATAGTAAATATATATTACTATATACTACAATACTACAATTAATAATAATAATATTTTCATTCATTATTTTTGGTTCTGACAATGTACCTGTGAAAATTTCTGCCAGTATCTACATGCTACAGGATCCAAATTGTCACTAATAGACTCAAGATATATAACATATTGTAACCCTTATTGTTACTGTTGAATAATGTTGTTTATAATATAATATTATTATATAAACAACCAAGATGTTTTTTTTATTCCATTACCATACCTTGTCAAAAATAACAATATTATTTAGCTGGTGTAAGTGTACCTTGAAATATGAGGTATTTTAATTTTTAGGCTCAGTAGTAAAGATTAATTCAGTACTTTTAAAAGTGTACAATATTTCATTGTTGAAATCAATTTTATAAATTTTGAACTACAAAATAGTTTTAAACTATAAATTTGATAAATTTTGTTTAAATTCAAACTTTAAATGCTTATAAATAAATTTGTGACTATGTATTTTTAATATTTTTCAACTTGAAGAACTAAGAGTTATATTGCTGGCTTAACATAAGTCGTGTTTAAATCGTGGTAAATTGGTTTGTAAACTGAAAAAAATCTTAAGACTTAACAGTCTGTAAAAACAAGAAAGTAGAAAATCGAAAATAATACTACCGTGATTAGTTGATAATATTTTGATATTAATTTTCGATAATAATAATTGATTACAAACGCGATAAACAATTTATTGTGGTTGCTATAATTAAAAGCGGTTGAATGATACAACGCCATCTCTAGGCAACCTGTTAAAATATAATTTTAGTCGCCGAAGACTCCTATGCCATGGGCTATCTGTCTATTCTATAATCAATGGTAATAACTCCTAATCCATTTATATTTAAGTCAATTGATTGCGGTTCTAACCGCCATACTGCTGAATACATTTCTGCTAAAATAAGTTCTGTTATTGAAGAGTTGGATAAAGAGAAATATCTAGGCGTTATAACTGATAATGGAAGTAATATCAAAAAAGCTTGGAAATTATTACAAGCTGATGAAAAATTCAAAAGTTTACCTATAGCTTATTAGTCATGTGTATCGCATACCTTGAACTTGTTAATGTTAGATGTTGTGAAAGTGAAAACATGTTTTGAGATTGAAAACATATACAAAGCTATTATTAAAAATATTATTAGCACTCACATTTTGAAAGGTTTGCAACATTGAGAATTATAAACTTTACATTATGTACTTATTCAAAAATCAAAAAACATTAAATGTTCCCATCAATTGTTGGAGAAAATTTATTTTACAAATCATAATGTACCTATTTTTAATTTAATTTTTTTTTTTAGATGATTGAAAATGCAGAATTCCGTGCACATGAAGGTTTTTGGGCAAAAGATGTTGTATGGTGCAACTGTAGTGAAATGGATGCAAGGACATGGTGGAACAGAATCTGCTCTAATACAAAACTCTCTACAGTTGCCTCAGCTATAATTTCCTTACCGACATCTTCAAGCTGCTACTGAAAGGTCCTTTAGTGTTTATTCCCACATCCAAAATAAAAGAAGAAACCGATTAACCAACACTAATGCCTCAAAACTACTTTTTATTCAAGCTAATATGAATAATATTGATTTCTTAAGTCCAGATAAAAGTAATAATAAAATATTATCAACTTCTACCAATTTAGTATCAAATAACTATGTTCAGTCAGTAAGTAAGTTAGTAACAGATAAAGATCTGGAAAATGTTGATGATATTGTACATGAAGATGATAGTGAAGACACAGAAGAAGAAAATTATGATACAGAAGATCTAGTTGAATTTGATAACATATCAGATGAACATTATGTTTTAAGCGATGATGAATTTTATGAATCACACTTTAAATAAGTTAATAAATCTAACTTTTATTTTATTTAGGTATCTCAGTATCTGTTAAAAAATAAAGCAAAGTATGCATATATTTATATTAAGTTTATTTTTTGTTATTTTTCCTTTGTTCAAATTATTTCACATTTGCATAATTTATTCATCATACTATTCATATATTTTATACACTTATACATATTTAAATATAATACTTGAGGTTAAGTGTGGACTAATATCCAGTGGTAGTATAGGTTAGCTGAGTTATAAACATGTTATTAAGTTCATATGTTATCAACTAATAAAAAAAAAAAACATTATTAAAAAAATTTTGGTAAAATTTACTGAAAAAAATTTTCCGGTAAAATTCCCATATCTAACTATGGTGCTACTCGCAAAACTAATAAAAATAAGGATCTTGCACGCATCGTGGTTGGATTAGTGACACCAGCTTTTGATATAAAAACAGTTAATGAATTGGATAAATAGTTTGAAGCAATATGTACAGTTATACTTTCAACAGACTATAATGACTATGTACAAAAATGTATTGATTACCTTATTAAATTCAACAATAATTGTAAGACAGCTATAAATTCCGATAAGGACAAGGACTACGAGAACATGGTCGGTTACTTGCTATATTAGCAACACTAACGCGTTCGCTATCATGATTCTAGTAACGACGCTGCCACCGCTATTGCCTTGTGCCCGGTGCATATATGTCCCGACCAGTGTTGCAAAGTTGGTGGTTTTCCACTATCTGGTAAATTTGATTTCTTCATAGTGGAAAAAATGCTACTTGGTGGGTAGTGTAATTATTAGTGGTTTTATAGAAATTTTTTTTTTTTTTATTTTTAAACTAGAAAAATTTTACAATCTATACAAACAAGTACAATAGGCATAAGATATGGTTTTCGAAAATTATGTGTAATGACTTGATGACTTTGGGGAAGAAAACATCCAGTGAAGGTACTTCGGCTATGGAAATTTTAGAGTAATTTATATTAAGGAAATTTGCAAATTCTGTGCATATCTAAAAAAAAAAAATTGAAATTGAAAATCAAAATCAAACAATTATATTTCAAACATTGATAGGACAATCTATATTTCAGCGGTTCTAAATTGATAAGAAATTGAGGCGATTTATTTATTAACATCACAGTTAATAATAGGATCATCTATAACTGTGGCTTACATTAAGTTATATAATCCATGGTATTTATGATACTAGATGTTATCTTATTTTAATTGTAGAATAAACCAATTTCTATTTATTGTTTTAGCCTTTTCTTCAAAAATATAACTTTTTTTTCAGTGGGAAATTTGGTGTACTAGGGTGGTTCAAATATGATAGAGACAAACGTTGTAGATGGCGCGCATGTATGTTTCGAAGGTCGTGGCTTGAGTATGTAATAGCTAGGTCTCTTACGAACAGTGTGGTATTGTTTTCGTCGGAGCACGTGTTTCACGCGTGTGCTACGACCATGAGTGAACGTCAAGTGTCGACTGCCGTTGTGCAACGTATTCATTCGTTTTTTAGTGGGAAAAGACGTTAAAAACGTGGATATTTTTGTGCGTTTGCAAAAACAGTTCGGTAGTGAGTGTCCGAGTAGGCTGCCGTGTTTAAATGAGCCAAAGTATTCAAGGATGGCCGCAAAACCGTCGAAAATGAGTCGCATGATCGTCGACCGCGAACCAACGTCACACCGGACAAAATTCGCCGCGTAGAACAACTCATTTTGGAGGACCGTAGGATGAATGTTCGAGACATTTCGGTTGAAGTCGGCATCAGTATTGGTAGTGTAGAGTCTATCATCTACAAATACCTTCAATATCGCAAAATAACGGCGCGATGGGTTCCTAAACTGTTGAACATTGAGCAAAAATTCACGTGGTTGGAAGTTTGTCGCCGCTTACTGACGCGTTACGAGGCGGAGGGGGACGATTTTTTAACACAAATCTTCAAACAGACGAAACATGGTTACATTATTAGACTCCCGAAACCAAGGTGTCGAGTAAAGAGTGGAGGAAGAAGCGCCAGTCAAAGCGAAGACAACCTGGAACGCGGGTAAGTTAATGTATACTGTGTTCTGGGACCGGTAGGGCGTGCTGTACGTCAATTTCCTGCGCAATCAACGTACCATCAATGTTGCATACTATACTCCGGCCACCGTGAGAACGCTACTCGCTCGCGCATCCAAATGATCGAGCTCCGCGGTATCGTACCCAAATTTCTCCCACTCTACCACCTAGTCGCCGCTGTAAATTCCCCTACTCAGTACGCAACGACCGGTGGCTAATTCCACAGCCGCCGCCGCTTAGCAGTAAACGGTGGTTGTATACATCGGCTCAAGTAACACACTATGAAAAAAATAATACCTGGGGTCAGGCGTACCTATTGTGTATACAAAAACAATACAAATAATATGTATTTAACATCGGTATTTTATTTATGTATTTATGTAATTATTCTAACAAAAATTAGTAATTGTACATTACATTACATTTTAATATGCATTAAGAAAAAAAAACAAAAAAAAAATATAAAAATACAAAATTAAAATAATTTAAATAAGCACAAGAAATCAATCTGAGTCTAACTCCGAAGAACTTGTATCACCTGTTCCTAAATGGTAAGGATATGACGTTCTTCTTCGTCGTGTTGTCCGTCCATTACTTCATCACTTAAATGTTCAAGGTTCAAAAACTTGTCTTCCTCCCTTGTGACATGTCCGACAAAATTGGTCCACATTACTGGTGTTACATGTTCCACCCCTTTTTTTAGTAGCTCAAGTACGTCCTTTATTTTAAATGTGTTATTGTGTGTCCCGGACATAACTTTTTACCGATGACCACGCGAGCTCTATAGGATTTAGCTCGCAATGGTATGGCGGTAATCGCAATACGAGTTTTTTATTGTCTTTCGCGTATTCGTCAATGACGTATTTGTCGTAAGTATCTTTTAATTGTCTCACTTCTTTCATTAAATCATTTTTACACATCGGATGGATAAGAATCTCACCTCTACTCTCAAGATTTCTTGTTTTTTCCAAGGCATGTTTGGTATTTCACATTTCTTCACCGAGTGATACGAGGCATTGTCCATCACAATTATGGCATTTTCTTTTAATAACGACAGAATACGTACAAACCATTCATAGAATGTATCCCCATTCATCTCGTCGTGGTAGTCTGATGAATTTGTTTTCGATTCGAAACATAAAAGGCTCCCCGGAAAAAAGCCATCTGTCGACCCGATGTGTAAAACGATGAGACGCTTACCTTTCCCGGAGGGTTCCTTTTGTCCTGTTGTTAGGCCTTCAAGAAATGCTCCACGTGATGATGTCACCGTCGTATCGACCCACTTTCTACTATGTGTTTCGCCAGCGTTGACCCATATCTCATCTATAGTATATCGGTGATATACATCATAGTATATCGGTCTGTTTTGTGCTCCGTAATGCTTTATTTTGGTTAAAAAACTTCGGCGCCAAGTTATTAAATCTTCTCTTTCGACAAGTGCACTATTACGATTTTTTTTCACGTATTCAAATTGTAAATCTTTTAACACTGCCTGGAATGACGTACGTTTCATATTAGGCAATGTTTCATCCTCATTAATAGCTATCAACATTTTCTTAATTGTGGGTACTTCACGATTCCTCCAAAAATTGTGAATTTTTTGCCTAATTGCGTTTTTATTAAATTCGTCGATTTTTTTCAATTATTGTAGGTCAATGTTTTTCTTTGTAGGCGATGAAACTGTACCTTGTTTTTTGTACTCCAACAATGTTGTTTAAATTGTACGTTGTCCAATACCCGAGGATTTTGAAATTTCTAATAGCATTTGTCTGTAGGTCAATCGGGGGCTGTTTGGATCTACAGACTGTTTTTCAACGAAATATTTGTAGATTAATAACAATTTTCCTTTGATCAGTGCCAATAAACTAAAGAAAAAATATATATTTAAAAATTAAAAATTTTCAATAGGAAAATAGTAATAGAAACGCTTACTTTTCCTTTTGGATTTTTTTTTTAGCTGGGGATACAGTTACATGTTCGTCATCCATGTTGTTAGGTTTTTAAACGTAAAAAATAAAAATAACGGTTTGCTAAAACTGTGAAAAAAAACTGTGTTCCCGAAAAAACAAAAATGTTGTGTATCGTATATGTATTCAATAACGTAGAATATCGAAAACACTATGATATGCTCTGTTACAAACACCGTCACCGTTTCCCGGTCGGCGGCGGCGGCGTCGGTAGGCGGCAGCAGCTACGTGACGGTGGCGGCAACAGCGTCGGCGGCCAGCGTTTTAGAGGGTTTAGTGGTGGAAATGCGCGAAAACGGAGGGATTTTGATCGCCGCCCAGTAGCGTTCTCTCGGCGGCCGGACTATACTCTAACCTTCTGAAAACACACGTGAAACACGCTTATCGCTCGAAACGGAGAAGCATTCCAGCACGAAGTGCGATTCTCCTCCAGGATAACGCGCGTCTCACGCTCGATACAAAATCGAAATTGGTGTGGAGTACTGGAACACAGTTCTGACTACAGTCCGGATTTATCGCCCTGTGACTACCACAATTTTGGACCACTGAAAGAGGACCTCGGAGGTCAAAAGTTCAACACCGATGACGAGGTAGATGGGTTCGTGCGCACATGGCTGTCCGAGTTGCCCAAGGAATTTTTCGATACCGGCATCAAAAAACTTCCGGAAAGGTGGACAAAATGTATAAATATTGAGGGGAATTACCTAGAAAAAATGTGATTCATTGTACATTTTTTCGATAATAAATAAACGTGTTAGAGCATTTGTCTAAATCATATTTGAACCACTCTCGTATTTTAATGAAATGTTGTGTAATTTGGTGTAATGTAGTGCCAATTTGTTATTATAGTTTTTAGTGGGTTTTTGAGTGCTGTCCAGTGGCATATCAAAATTATTATCGGCAACACTGATTGTAAATGTTGATATTGATGATTTGTGTTCCAAATTTGTTGTGGAAAATAATAATTTGTTAGATATTCTATGCGAGTTGTTTCTGCTAGGGGAGTTTTAGATGTGGAGACTGATACCCGCATTTTGATTGTTAAAACTAAGGATTTAAGTAATACTTGACAACCTATTCCGGTTGTAATCATCGGTACCATTCAACCAGTCATCTATGACGTTTATAGGAAAAACACTAATTCTTCGTCCAGCAATTCAAAAAATTATACAGTCCCTTATGCTGAAGGAGCTTTGGCACAAGCTAAGCTGCCAGAAATTTTGCTGCTGTATTTCGATGGCGAATGTCAAAACTAGCCAGCGTTTGAGATAGGTTCAAAGCTCTGGTTGATCAACGCTCTAATATACCCAACATTAAAAAGTTCTATTACCTAATTAGGTGTCTCCGTGCTATTTCGCAGAAGGTTGTAAAAGGTTATACCATTTCCAACGAGACCTACACCCTAGCTTAGGATTGTTTGGTAGAACAGTATGATAAACTGCGAAAGTTCGATTCGTTGATTATTGACAAGTTGTTGTTTTGCAAACTTCACTAAACAATTTCGATGAAAATATTTCCGTCCTAGAATCGCTCCATATCCTGGACTTAGTGTCTTACTTATTATTCTCTTCGGCTACTAGGTGCTTTCCTACTTCTTCAAGGCGTTTGTTTGAGTTGAAGAACAATGAAGAGTCCATTCATAATATCATCAAATTTGTCAAGACTCGGATTCAGGTTATTGAAAACGCTAGCACACAGCTGTCCTGAAATTCGTCAAAACTGGCAGTAGTCAAGAAGTACCGTAATAGCGGGATACTTTGCTCCAGGGGTTAAACATTGCTCCAAAAATAAAATTTATTGATATTAATCATTGCACATTTCTATTTTGTGATAAGAGATTGTAGTTTTTTTCCTTGGTTCTTACTATCATTACATATGTTTTCAAACGTTTCGAACATCAATCCGTCAGTTTGCCTCCAAGATGTATGTCGCGATAAGAGTTGTTATCAAAAACCAAAAATAAACACAACTGAAAAATTGTCCAAAATCTAATGTATTAAAATTTCAAAACCAGGTAAAAAGTATTTTATATACTAACATGCCTACCAAACTACAAAAATATCTACTGTTTATTACAATTGTATTGTTATTTTTGAATCTTTACCTGTATTCTGATAAATAAACCAAAATTTTTAGAATTTCATGTAACTTTGCTCCAAACATTTTTTTTATTTACTATTTTATTTTATTTTAGCATGCCAAACAAGTACAAACGAACGGTGGGTTCAAGGCCCTATACAGAACAGACATTACAACAGACAAAAACTATATAGAACAGACATTACAACATTGTTTACTTGCTGTGAAAACCAAAAATATGACTCAACGAGAAGCTGAAAAAGCCTACAAAATTCCTAGGCGAACAATAATAAACAAATTAAAAGCCCACCATGTACAACCTGTGGGACGTTCTATTCTATTTACTGAAGCAGAGGAGAATAAATTTATTGGAAACATTCATGTTATGAGTGAATATGGCTTTCCTATTGATAAGGCTGATCTTAAATTTATTATAAAGTCATACTTAGACAGAAATAGTAGACGTCTAAATTTTTTTAAAGACAATCTTCCTGGTCGTGCATGGACAGATAATTTCATTAAACGTCACAAAACTTTAAGTGTTCGCTTAGCTTCTAATATTAAAAGGTCAAGAGCCTCTGTAAATGCTGAAACCTTAACAGAGTATATTAATAATTTAAAAATAACTCTTTCTGATGTTGATCCACAAAATATATATAACTATGATGAGACCAACCTGACGGATAACCCTGGACAAAAAAAAGTTCTTGTAAAAAGAGGATCAAAGTATCCTGAATGAATATGTAACACCTCAAAAGTCAGCATTAGCTTAATGATATGTGGGAATGCTGTTGGTGATATTCTTTCTCCATACGTTGTGTATAAAGCTAAAGATCTTTGGGAGAATTGGACTGAGCATGGTCCCAAAGGCTGCCGGTATAATGCCACAGCTTCTGGATGGTTTGATGCAAATATTTTCACAGATTGGTTTAATAATACACTACTTCGCCATTTGAAAAAAAAAACAGGTAAAAAAGTTGTAATTGGAGACAACTTGTCATCGCATTTAACACCTGAAGTCATTGATAAGTGTAAAGAAAATTATGTATATTTTATGTGCTTACCACCCAACAGCACGCATCTCACGCAGCCATTAGATGTTGCACTATTTCATCCAATAAAAATGGCATGGAGAAAAATACTAGGTGAATGGAAAGGAACAACTAATGGCTTAAAAAATCCAATCCTACAAAAGCAGTAATTTCCAGGATTATTAAAAAAGCTTTTGGATGTACTGGAACCGACATTAAAAACTACATTTTACAAAATGGATTTAGGAAGTGTGGTATATTTCCTTGTGGAGTTGAGGAATTATTGAATAGACTTCCTAATGCTTTAAATGCAAGTCATAGTGTAGATGAATCATTCATTGAACATTTGAAAGTTAAAAGAGCAGAAATCACACAGCCTACCACAAAAAGGAAAAAAATTAAAGTGCCTGCAGGAACAAGTTATGCGCATTTTGATGATGAGTTATCAGACAGTGCAGAAAGTGCAGAAGCCATACTAATCAATAAAAATAATGAATCAAGTTCAGTATGTACTGTAGATGACTGCCCAGTGACAAGTGATGGAAAATATGCTATCAACAATTTTGTGATAGTTAATTATCTAACAACTGTGTACCCAGGTATCATAAAAAGTGTTGATGTAGATGGTGCCATTGTCAATTCCATGGAAAAAACTAAGGCATTTTATAAATGGCCAAATAAGGAAGATACAATGTTCTACAAGTGGAGTGATATTTTGATGAAAATAAAACCACCAGTGTTGGTGAGACGGGGTTACTTCAAAGTTGAAGAGTTGGATGAATACACCTCTTAATCATGTGATAATAATATGAAATCCAAAAATCTGATATGTTATTTTTATTGTTAAAAAAGTTATTTGTATTGTTAATATTGTCATTACCTATTATAAAGAGACTGTTAAGTTATAATTTTGTTAATAACTGATATTGTTTTAAGTTTGCTATTGTTATTTTGTTTAAAATATATTGAAAAAAGTCTTTCAATTCACTAAAAAAAAATTGTTTTTATTATTATATTATGTATAAGTTCAAATAAGTTAAAACAGAAGCACTAAACATTGCACCAATAGTCATTATATGCATCAAAGTAAGGTAATTTTAATCATGGTGCAATGTCGACTGCAATGTATTTTAACTTTGCTCCAAACATTTGGGAAAAAAAAAGTAAGTCACTAGTACAAAAGTCAGATTTTTTAAAATGGTTCTTGCTTCTCGATATCTATACCTATAAAATAACGTGAACAGATAATTTTTATCTTTATTATTGAACCCATAGTATAGGGTTCAAACTTAAAAAGGAATACATTTGGAGCAAAGTATCCCGCTCTTACGGTAAGTATCTTGTAGGAATACAAGGTCCTCTTTTTTTACAGCTTCAAAATCTACATCGTCCAAATGCCCCATGTATTCTGATACTTACCAGTTGTCCGAATGTTCCAGATTCAAGGTTCCTCCTTTGACGAACGATATAACACTGTGTGCATTCACCGTCTATGCATGGTATGCTTTGGTGATGGTCATACGTTATACAAGTGTGCTGCATCTTGCTCCATATGTAAACGCCGCCATCATGCGTTGCTACATCAAGATGTAAACTCGAAGAAGCCTTCCTCACCAGCTGCTCTGCTAGGTTAGCAGCAAGCTCGAACAGTGTTGCTAGTCATTGATCCAGTGCATGTATAGGATACATTGGGGGGGGGGGGCTGTAGGACTGTGTGTGCTCTCATCGACTTCGCATTGCAGATCAGTACGATAACCTCTCCTTGTTATGATCGTTTGAGATTAAAGCCGTCATATTGGACGGTCCCGGTTACAGAGCTAGCTGGACAAAAAGTTCCGGATGTGCAAGGTGTCGTCCAGTTGATCATCCATTCTAGAGATTCTAATTTCAAACTAGTATCAAACAGTAACGTTGTCATGCACAGCTCAGTGTACGCTGATTGTAGATCTACAAGTTTATATTATACACGATTGTAAAATCGCGTTGCAGAACCGTAGTTCATATCTCATACGAGCTCATATGTTTATAGTGAAGCTAAGTAAGTCTTCGTACCACGGACACAAAGGGTGGTCGGTTTCAGCCTTTGGTCCGATCGTAAGTGGTGTTAACGATTTAGTACTCACCACAATAATGATAATGAAACGAAAAGAAAAAAAACGAATACAATGCGATCGACCGTTATACACGCCTTAGTGTGGTTTTCACCGTAGAGACGAAAATGCGAACACAAAAAAAGAAAAAAAAGACATTAAATAAAACATAAATAATGAGTTTATACCGACGGTATTTCTTAAAAAAAAAACGATGTCACGTCGGCAACGGTCGGGAATCGAGAGCGAGTCTGTGTTCAGCCGATACTCGTCCGGCGCAACTTATCTTCCCGTCTCAACGCGTGACTATCGTGTCGCGGGGGAAAAGAGTCGACGGTGTCACGCCATTGTTATCCGTGGTGGCGGTTGACAAAAATGCAGAAGCTGTCGCTACAGCACCTATATTATTCTGGTCGCTGCTGTGTACCGTGTCCGTTGATCAAGTACATTACGCAGATTATGGTACCGATATGCCAGCGAAAAATGAGCCGCGATACCAACGCTCCGGGTGGCCGAATTTCGTCAGGGCATCTACAACTATTTGCCACGTAAATTAATTTCAAACATGTTGTTATACGGATATTATAATTTCCCTTTTATATTTTGGTAAATACATATTTTTGAAGAAATAAAATAGTGCATGCAATTTGTTTATACAAATTAATAAATATAAAAAATAAATGGTATATTATTATACAAAAATAATAAATATTAAATAAAAATAATTAGTTATTATACAATATTAATTGTCATCGTCATCGTAACTTCAACTGTCGTTGGGATTTATGGTGGAATGATGGATTCCTAAATTTCGTCCCTTATCACTTCTTCCACCAAGTCTTCGACTTAAATTTTTGCATAATGTTCACCGCATTTTGCCCAATTTTCTTTCATCACCGCATCTAAAACATTATTAACCAACACTTTTACGTCTGCAATTTTGAAGGAATGATGTTTTTTAGCGACTTCCCCTTTAATTTGTGCCCAAATAATTTTAATAGGGTTATACTAGCAGTGATATAGTGGCAGTCTCACCACTTCATAACCCGTTTGTAAAGATTTCTTGTCTAATTTATATTTTTCTTCTTTTGGCATCGACAGTTTCACTTTTTTCTATAGTTCGCACAATGTTTCTTCGGGAGTAAATGGTATTGATTTTTCTTGTAGCCATTTTTGAACATCAGCCTTTCTAGTATTAGTCTTAGGGTAGTCTTCAGCTAACATTGAATGATAAGAGGTATTGTCTATGACTATAAATCACGATTCCTCCAAATTTCCCAATATTTCAATGAACCATTTTTCGAACACTGAGGGGTTCATCTATGAATGATAGTCTTCCGAACTACTTGACTTGCACCAAAATAACAGTTTGGAATTTTCAAAAAAACCAAATGACGACGACACGACATGGCATACAATGAGTATACCACATTTTCCTATGGGTACCTAGAGTCTTTCTGTATTATCTGAATTTTGCCAAATCTACCCACGAATATGGTTTTGGTTTACCCACGTCTCACCCAAATATACAACTAGTCTCGAATCGTTATTACGTCTAAACGCATTCATTTTTCTTAAAAATATTACACGAGAAGCAACAATGTCATTTTGTTCCATTTAAAATTTACGTACATCATTACATTTTTTGTATTTAAAATTTAAATTTTTTAAAAGAACTTTCGTGGACGATTTTGAACTCGGATAATTGGTTTTTTCACACATTGCTGCTAATATTTTTGAACTTGTAAGAAATTCACGATTGTCGTAAAAACTATGAACGGTTCTCCTAACAACTCCGTTGTCAAAATCATATAGATTAGTAGCATAATTTACTCGTTTATAATTTTTTCTAGACGACTTGAATAAAGTAGAGAGTCTATCATCTTCTAATTATTTTTCTTCCGCACAAATTCTCTTGACACTAGCAACGCTTACACCAAATGCTTTGGCAGTTACTTCACGAGTTTAATGGAAAAAAATTAACAAATTCAGCATTATTTTTGTCAGTATCCAATAATTTTAAGTAATCGTAAACACTAAAATTTACATTTTTCGCTTGGGAATGAATATCCTGTTTAGATTCCATTATAAAAATAATGTTATAAATTTATAACAAACAATATAATACTTTTTAAAAAACGGACAAAAACTTGTAAAATACTTATAACACAGGAAATATCGATAAAACGTGCACACAAGCTCACAGGTCAACGGTTGTGGACATAATAGCCGCTTGCGTATTACAACTACTACTCCTATTGTCTTGAAACACCCGGCAGGATTACCTACTTTTTTATAAAGGAATGCAGCTGGCTAAATGTATAATGTATTATATAATTCAAAACAATCATATTGTTGGCGCGCAGTCGATAATCAGTGTGACTTTATTCGCATCACGGGTGATGAAATTATATAGCCAAATAATGGTCATACTGATTTGGTTGTGGATCCTTATCATATAATCAGTGCTACTATGAAAATATAAAAAAAAAAAGTGCTGTAGTAAATTTTACTCAAAGCCTTAAGGGGTTTGAAAAATCGTAGGGACGTGCATAAACAAACGTCAGCTCACTTTTTGAATAGCGCGCCAAAAGTTTCAAAAGGAGAACCCCTGGTTACTCTAAAATACACCACTAGTAACGTTGCTGTCACGGCTCATTTTTCACTGGCTGTACTATAGTGCCCTGTACACGGTCAAATTATTTGTCAAATTTTTGTTTGACAAATGTGTTTGTCAATTTTTTTGAAAGTGTGCAAGCTTGTTTGACGTGTTTGTCAAACAATATAAAAGTTTGGCGGTGTTTGATAGAAATTTTGATTGACGGTGTGTTTGACAAATCTATTTGATAGTGTGCAACGGTGTTTGTCAAATAAGATCTCAGTTATCGCTTTGAAACCATGGAGAACACGCGTGTGATGAATGACAACAATATTTCAGAAAAAGAATTTCTTTTACAATTTATCTCCATATATCGTGACATGCCAATGCTTTGGAGAATAAAATCAAAGGAGTACATGGATAAACACAAAAGAATAAATGCAATTAAAAAACTGACGGAATTATTAAAAGTATCTCGACGGAACATCACTGAAGAAGATGTTAAAAAAAA
>JACXSJ010003893.1:0-18132 GCA_014851325.1 Pentalonia nigronervosa
ATGACTGCCACAATATTTTATCCACATTAATCAGCTATCGCCATCTACTGAGATTTTAATAAAATTGATTTTTTAAATGATCAAGATGTATAGAATTATATTGTTCAATAGATGGCGTATTTTCTGTAATTATACTACGATTTTTCATCGTAAATAATAATTGTACCGTATATGGCACATCATGCAGTGTAGGGTTAAATATATACAAATAACAATAATATTATATTATCTTTCCTCTTTATTTTAATATTATATAGTATATCTGTATATACAAAGCTATTCACTCATATCTGTAAAAGTTTAAGCGAAATATACATCATTTATAAATTTAATTATATACTAAGCGACAAGCAGAAATATTGAATGGGTAATGAATTTATATTACGAAGGTTGACACATGATGGTATACTTATATTTATCATTTTATTAAAATATTAGTGGTCTTTATTATAGGCTTTACCAAAAACGGCAAAAACATGTCAAAATAATTATTTATTAAATTCCGCATTTTATCTGTGTTGTGACTTGTTATAATGCCGGTAATTATTGTTGAACCAAATTCGGACTAGCCGATTATTGAATTTATTTAATAATGGAAAAACGTCTCGACAACATACGACATCCACTTCAAGGAACCCATTAAAACGATAATCTGTATAAACTATCTTTGAAAATATTATTAATACAATATTTATAATGATAAACGTGTAGGTAGATATTATATAGCCTACCTATATAATGACTATTAAAGTTATTTTTCATATTATTTTCGTCTACAGGAAATTCATATTAAAATAGTAAATTATCAATATACTAAAAACCTCATTAATAATTTGCATTATTCTTTGCACTAAAATTAACTTAATTTAGATAGTTTTAAATAAAATTAACTTAAAGTTAACACGTTAATCTTAAAAAAAAGTAACTTATTAAGTTAAAAGTTAATTTGTAAAAAAAGTAACGAGTTAATTAACTTAATTAAAATTAACTTAACCTTTTTAACTTAATTTTAACTTTTAACTCGTTAATGCCCAGCCTTGGTAAATTGAACAATTATATTGGTTAAAATTTACTAATCTATTGGGCTTGAAGTACATTAGTAGCTAGATTTTGAAATTTATACTTATGAGTTTGTAAATTTAAGAATTAATGGCAGTTGAAACTTGTAACTTTTAAATTTATCTATTAATTGTAAAACCTTGTCTAGTCCGTGTATATTACACCGAGTTTTGTAGATAATTAAATTTTTTTAGTTTATCATGTTGAAATTTACTAAATTACAATAATTTCAAATTTGTATAGAAATTGAAATTTTTTAAAAAAAACTTACTTGCAATATATAGGCAGATCAATATAACTTACAAGGATTACCTCTTGATATATACAAATACTAAAATAAAAAAATACTTGCTAAAATAATTGTTTACAATTTTTTTTTCACACAAAAAATATTATACTAGCTGTCCCCCCCGGTGTTGCCCGGGCAAAAGTCACCTCAGGTGAAAACCGGGATTTTTTCGACTTCGTATTGCCTTATTCGATAAATAAAAAAGCTAAACTTTTATATAAAAAACTTAAAATAAACAAAAGGGATCCGTAATTTTTAAAAAAAAAATGCTCAGTATGAGTGAAGTTTTATATATTACACATGATTTTGCTTAAAAATAGTCACATCACAACAATGAGATACTTACAAAACAAAGTTTTCCTGAAATACTGGCTACTTATAAGGTTTCAATTGACAGTAATAAGCACACACAGTTTTGATACAGTCTGTTAATCAACTATACTACCCTAGCTTTCTGATAAATTATATTTTTTGTTTTGTTTTGTAGTGCATAAATAAACAAAGATGATGGTTTTTCGACGCGCAAACACGCGACATATAATTGTCCGTGCGAGAAACAGGGAAACTCTAAGTTGATTCCGCAAACATCCAACGACTGGCCTTGCGATTTATTTATGGTCATCGCAAAGGCCAGACGTACGGGAAATTGTAAACGTTTAAAATTGAATGGTAAATCTGTTGGAGTCATCGGTATACGCGGGATCAAGACATCTTCTCTTTTGTATTTTCCCTTTATGCTTGTTGCCTCAATAACGTTATTCATTAGTTTTTTCACAGCCAGTCTTGTTCCATTGCACAGTCGAGGTTGATTAATGTCACGCAGCATGATGACAACTGATTCTACTTTTAATTGCAAATGTGTGGTGGTAATCCAGGCAATTCCAGTGAATTTAAAAACTCCGTGGTATAGTTGACTATACTCGGGCCACCGAGAGACCGTTACTGGGCGGCGACCAAAATTTATCCGCTCTCGCGCATTCCCACCACCAAACCTCCCGTTTTACTGTCCGCCGTCATAGTTACTGCCGATGCCGCTACCGTCGCCGCCAAAACGTAGCACATTACAGTGGTTGTCTGTATACAGCGCGAGCTATAGTGCTTACTGTTTACCGTATTTTACATATTGCTATACATTCACCGAGTTTTTTTGTTTTTGCGTGTTTTAGTACACAATATTTTTTAGTATTTATTATTGTATTAGTAAGACTACAAATATATATACATAATGGATTCTTTTGATATTACTTCACCTAAGAAAAAAAATCCTTGTGGAAAGGTAAGTGTTATATAAAAAATATATAACTATTTTATTTAAATATTTTTTCTATTACTAGTTCTTATTATTTAAATAATTTTTTTTGCAGTTTGTTGGTACCGGTCAAAAACAAATTATTATCAATTTATATAAAGAAAAAGTTGATCAACAACGCGACAATCCCAATAGACCCCGAATAAACTACAGACAAATGCTTTTGGAAATATCAAAATCAACTGGTATTGGTCAATGTACAGTCCAAACAACTTTGGCCGAATATAAAAATAAAGGTACTGTGTCATCGCCCAACAAAAAGAATATAAGACCTACAATTCTTGAAAAAGTGGACGATTTTTACAAAAACGCAATACGGCAAAATATCCATAGTTTTTGGTTCAACCGTGAAGTGCCCACAATTTCGAAGATATTGATTGCCATAAATGAAGACGAAACGTTACCAACTCTGAAACGTTCATCATTTCAAAAAATACTGAAAGAATTGCAGTTTGTGTACGTGAAAAAATGTCGGAATAGCGTGCTTCTCGAAAGAGATGACCTTGTGGTTTGGCGGCAAAATTATTTGAGCAATATAAAGCAATACAGAGAACAGGGCAGACCATTAAATTTTCTAGATGAGACGTGAGTCAACGCGGGAGAAACACATACCAGAGCATGAGTCGACAGTTCAGTCAGTTCATGACATGACACATTTAAAAAAGGCCTTACAACAAGACAAAAGGAACCCTCGGGCAAAGATAAGCGGCTTATCGTCTTACATATTGGATCATCTGATGGCTTTGTTTCCGGGGGCCTTTTGTGCTTCGAATCAAAAACAAACTCGTCCGACTACCATGATAAAATGAATGGTTCTACATTTTTTGAATAGTTTGTTAGAATTCTACCATTACTTAAAGACAACGCAGTTATTATAATGGATAACGCCTCATATCATTCTGTAAAAAAAGATCCAGCTCAGTGAGGTTGTCGAAAAAACAGGATATTATAAATTGGCTGGAAAGTAAAGGCGAAGTCGTTACACAACCAATAGCAAAGGCGGTATTGATGGAAAGAGTAAAAAAAATCAAATCGGAACACGAAAAATACGTAATCGACGAGTACGCCAAAGAAAATAACAAAACTGTATTTATATTGCCTCCATACCACTGCGAGCTGAACTAGATAAAGCTCGCGTGGTCATCCGTCAAACATTATGTCCGGACGCATAACAATACGTTCAAAATAAAAGACGTAAAAGAATTATTTAAACAAGGTGTAGAACACGTAACACCAGAAATGTGAACCAATTTTGTTTAGCACGTCCTAAAGGAGGAAGATAAATCAAAAGAGAATCGACCTTATCTCAGATGATATTTTGGAGGAAGAACCTGAAGAACAACACGTCTTAACAATAGGAACAGGTGATACCAGTGGTTCTGATTCAAGCTCTGAATGATTTAATTGTATTTTTATTTTTATTTTTATTTTTTTTTATTGGTTAATAAGTTTTCAACATCTATAGTCCGGTCCACAAGAGAAAGAACCCGTTGCTCGACCAAAACTAGTCCGATTTCGCGCAGCCCCACCACAAAATATCTCACTAGCGCTGTTACGCGCCGTTCTCCGTCCAGCTGACGGACGGTGTCGGCAACGGTCGCCTGTCCTGTACATTTATACATCACGAGTGTAGTGTTTATCGCGTTCTCATACCCTGTAATCGTTTAACACAACATTTTTTTTTAACTATTTAAAAATTACCGCGTAATTGTTTAACACGAAATTTTTTTCACTATTTCAATATGAGTGACAACGAATCTACAAATTTATCACCTGCAAAAAATAATCAAAAAGGCAAGGTAAGAATCTTTTTTAATATTAATTTTTTGTTTTGAATAACATTTATCTACACAAATAATAAATTTAAATAACAGAATAAATAGATTTACATTTCGTTATACAGTTCAGTAGTAGTCAGATATATATGTTTTTATAAATTATAAATTTATCTATACATTTTTTTCTTTGTAGTTTGTTGGGACTCGTCAAAAAAACATGATTATTAATTTGTACAAACATAAGATTCAAAATCAACCAGGCATAAAATACAAAGATTTGATACAAGTACTGTCAACCGAATCCGGTATCAGATTACGCACAATTAAAAATAACATAGCTGAGTACAAAAAATCTGGAGCAGTAAAGTCACCTAATAAAAAAAAAGTTCGATGATTTTGACAAGAATGCTATACGTCATAAAATTCACCAATTTTGGTTTAGACGTGAACTACCAACATTGAATAAAATCGTCTAGGCTATCAAAGAAGATTCCGATTTACCAACAATTCCACGTACATCTTTACAACGAATTTTGAAAGACTTAAATTTCGAATACACCAAAAGAAATCGGAACAGTGCACTTACCGAAAGAGGAGATCTCGTGGTATGGCGTCAAAAATTCATTTGCGACATACGAAAATACCGGAGTGAAGGTCGTACAGTATATTACTTAGATGAAACATGGGTCAATGCCGGAGAGTGTACAACAAAAGTATGGTTTGACAATTTCGTTAAGTCTAATCGAGATGCATTCTTAAAAGGCTATCTACGGGGCCCAAAAATCTTACTGGAAAAGGTAAGCGGCTTATAGTTGTTCATATTGGCTCGTCCAATAATTATTAACTTGTGAGTTAAACCCAATAGAGTTAGCATGGTCTGTTGTAAAAAACCATGTTAAAACTCACAATACAACATTCAAATTGGCCGACGCACAACAATTATTAATACAAGGAGTCGAGAAAGTTACAGCTGACATGTGGAGCAATTTTGTCAGTCATGCTATAAAAGAGGAGGATAAATTGTGGCAGATCACCGATGATATGTTAGATAAAATTTAACCTGCAGAATCGCACGTTTTGGTAATTACTGGAGAAACGACATCCGATTTTTCAGACAGTGATTAATGTTATAAACAGCATGTTATTTTTTTTTAAATTTCGTACTAAAAAATTAATAAAAATTATTGGACACGCGTATTAATTACGTTCGAAAATAATATTGTTTATATTTTTATTGTATAAACTTATAACTATTTTTTTTCAATATATTTTTATTATTTTTTATTTATCATATTTATGATTTGAATAAAAAAAGAATTTTGAAAATATAAATTAAATTGTTCTTTTGTATCACTCTGTAAACTATTGGTGACACGCTGTATATAGTATACACGCGGCAGCACGCCGCCGCCTGGAATGTTAAAGTGGGGAAATGTTGGCCTGAGACTCTGAACGCCGTCAGTCGTATGCGTGAAATGAGTTCCTTCTTTCGTGGGCCGGACTATAAGGTCATTAGCCTCTAATAATTATATTTTTGTTTTTGTAATATTTAAATTTTTTTCGGCATTATTTGTATTTTATTTTTACAAAATATATTTTACCTGTATTATATAATGTACGATTACACATTGATGACTGATTAAATAAATAAATGCATATATTATAATATAAATTGTTATATATCTGTAAGATATAAGATATAACCATGTATACAAAATACAAACTTATATCATGTGTAACGGTTGTCGGTATTATTATTTCCATTGTATTAACCTAACCTAACCTATACTTGAGCTGCTGTAGACAAGCCACTTGTTGACGCTCGGCGGCGACGGCCGTGGAATTAGTCACTGTTGCCGCGTAGTGAGTAGGGGTATTTTGGGCGGCGAATAAGTAGTAAAGTGGGAGAAAAATGGGTACGGAACCACGGAGCTCGTTCATTTGAATGCGCCAAGGAGTAGCGCTCTCTCAGTGGCCAGAGTATACGTCATCCTGGTTCATAATGGTGTCGACTGATTTGTAGGAAACCAACTGTCCCGGTAAAAAATTCTGAATGGTTGCATTGAGAGCATCGACATTTTTATTTTTTGCCGCCAATATTGCTCGTTCACCCAGCCAATTATGGTTATTGAACTGTTTCCCTTATATCTGAGAAAACATGCTGAATAATCTCTTCTTTGGAGTGTGTCATGTGACAGAAATCTATGGATAATCTTGGCCATTGCGCTATTTTCAGATATGTTGCAAATTAGTGTTTCGTTGATTTGCATGTTTAATGGTAATTTCAAGGCAGAATGTGCAGTTCGCCCGCTTTCTAGTAGAGATGCAGCTATTTCAGATGAAGTCAACGCTAGAGCTACATTACATTGCGATCTGATCCTCGCCAAAAGCAATGAAATTAAGAACGTTTTTCCTGTTCCTCCGGGAGCATCAATAAAATTAATTTCACCAGATCCACTGTTCACAGCTTCTATCAAAGTGTCGTACGCAATTCTTTGTTGTTGATTTAATTGTGGAACATTTGTGCGAATAGTTTCGGCCAATGCTTCAGTGTCGTACTGTTATTCTCTTTGCAACTCGTGGTTTAATGCATCGTGCATATGACGATTGGGTACCGTCATTCCCAAACATGACGATACTTTATTTGCCATCAATAAACACATATCTTCTATCATTATCAATGTCTCATTGTACATTTTTGCAGTCCTTTGTAGTGTAGGATTCAAAGTCTTTTGTTTTTTGGATTTGAGGGGAAACATGTCGATAAGATAATCGAAAACAATGTACGAATTTGATGCGGTGATGAAGATATTACGGAATCCTTAAGCGTATCATCCCAGTTCGAATCGTTCTCGAGTAAATGTAATAGTTGACATGCCTCACGGTAAGTCGCACACAGATATCCATCAACTGTTCTCAGTTGTTCAAACGATGTCGAACCACGAACATTCACCAACAACAACCGCAAATAATAACATTCATCATTATTTGGATGTACTGTGTAGATGCGACCCAGGGCGTCTGAAGCAAATACATTTGGATGTCTTTCAACTGGTGTTCCTTGTTTTCGACGCTGAAACGATTTCGATGATGCATTCCATACGTAATAGATCGGCATATCAGCATACAGAAAAGTACGAGCAAAATCATCAGTTTGACAAACTGTGAAGAAACTTGTTAAAGTTGTCGACGGTGGACGTGCAGCTTTGTCTACCACATTCCATTCATTAAATAAACTTGTTGACCATTTTCTAAATGGACTGCCAAATGAACTACTGTAGGGTATCTTTCATTGATTGCAATTGAGAATATACGCCAAATTGCTTCATTGCTACTTACATAGCGGCCCATCTGGTATTGTGATATTTCATCATTTGCATTCGTTACAGCGAAGATGACCATATCGCTGCCTTTGTTAACATATTTACATATGTACTTTATCGACTTCATAGAGTTACAATATTTCACATTGATGTAAGTCTCAAAAGCTTTGGACAATATTGGCGAGTATGGCACAATCCAACGATTATCTACATCAACATTTTGTCCTCTTACTTTAGGGTCCCGTTTAAAACAGGATTGTCCCTTTTTTGATCATTATGTCCCATTGTCCTAAAAAACTTTGAACGAGACTCTTTTTATCCCGTTTTTAGAAGATTGTCCCGTTTTAATCCCGTTATTTCCATATAATTAAATTATAATTTATGAATTTTTGTAAAAGAATAAAATTAATTTATGAACCAAATATAAAACAGTTTATATTTAAAACTTGAAACCAAAGTTATAAATAACTGACTAAAATTTCCGTGGAACGAACGTCGAATGCCGATGCCAACGAGCAATACAAATAGTAGTAATAATAAAATAAGATAAGCATGATACGCGTCGTATAGCATATGCATTACTAATTAAAATATATAATACTATTTATAATCGATGATATATTTAGATATTATTATATTGATTTGTTTAATTAAAAAGTCGAACAACAAAATATGTCAATAGTAACGTACGAACATTAAAGCTATTGGGTTTATTATAGGCACTACGTATCATCTTTTTTATTCAATTTTTGTGAGTTGGTGCATTATTTTTTTTTTTTTAATGCCAAAGAGGAGATGCACGTTCACTGTATCTTTACAGTCTGAATATACTTTCCTAAAAAAATGTGAAGAAATTGGAAAAGTGTTTTGTACGGTGTGCAAAGCAGTAATTTCAATCGAACATGGAGGACGCTCAGATATCAAACAGCATATGGAAAAGAAAAAACATACGTCGGCCCTATCTAGTGCTTCGAAAAGTGACAAGGTAGCCTCATATTTTATTAAACAAGGACCAGCTGGCTTAACTAGTGAAGAATTAAAAATTGCAGCAGAAGAGGGAATGTTTGCATTTCACACTATAGTACATAACCATTCTTTTAGGTCAATAAAAGTACTAAAAAGTACTACTACTTTAATAAAAAAGTTACAAAAAAAAAAGTTTTCTTGTGCGTGTACCAAATTTGAATCAATTATTCTGAATGTATTGGCTCCTTTTGCAATGGATCAAATAATAGACGAACTAAAAGCTGTTAATTTTGCGTCAGTTATGATTGACACTTCAAATCATAAGAATTTAAAAATTGTCCCCATTCTTATTCGATATTTTGATCCTAAAACGGGAGTTCAAATAAAAGTGCTAGAATTCACAAATTTGAAAGGAAAAACTTCCGATATTTTGTCGTAATATGTTATGGAAATTTTAAAAAAACATAAATTATCTCACAAAATTATTGCATTTACCGGTGACAACTTGTAACGGTACACCATCATAAAACGGTCCTTCTCAGGACCACCAATCAGACAGCAGTACAGAAACACAAACGACCGGGACAACTTCACACCCACATTACAGGGCCCTAAGTTGTCCCACACACCCAAGACCATGAGATACACATAGGAGAGACTCTAACGAATCAAATAACATTATCCCCACACGCATAACCCCAAAACTGGGCAAGTAAAGCCACCTGCCGTACCGAACACAAACACAGCCACCCACGGCGGCAGAACACGATTCACTAGTCGGTACGGCAAGCATTATATATACCGGACCTTTTCCTAAACCAAAACATAGTCTTGCATCAACCTTCATACCGTCCACATCAATATTGGAAATAAGGAAGGAATCAAGACCCGACGACATCAACCACAGTCAAATCAAATCTACAATTGTCGACCCCAAACACCAACGACGACCATCGCGGCCCGACCTGAAATCCACGCCGTGACCCGACACACATCGACGACGACGACGACGTGAGCCTAAGCCGACGCCGCAACGCACCAGAGCGCTAGTCACGAGCGATTCACGCCCAGAACACCAGGATCGCATCGAGCAGTCACCGGCAGACGCACCGCCTGCAGTCAACACCTACGCCGACGACGACACCATCAGACGCCGAGACCGGAAAATACCCTGTCGGTCACCTTATTCCCCCCCTCTGGCCACTTGATTGAGTTGTGTCAAAACCCGGGTACGATATATCACTGTAGCCGCTTCTTTGAGTCACGCGCAGTGAAATATCGACCCCGCCCAAATCGACGAGTGTCGACGTCGAACCCCTCATCCCCTGATATTGTAAATAGGACCAGGCCATCGCCGGTCGTTCTGAGCTCTCACAGCGACGGTCCGTCGATCAGGCCGGCCCTCGCACCCGTGATCCTCACTGCCCCTGTTTTATAATATTACGACAATATAGAAAAGATGTAATAACAGATTAAGTCTTATTATCTCGGACGCCGGTCCGTACCGACCGTGCCGTCTCAAACTATAATACTAATTTTGGAGGTGCTGTAATGAGGGGAACAATAAATGTTTTTACGATTTTAAACAATAATTTAAAGACTAACATTTCTGGAATTGCTTGTGCAGCTCATATTCTGCACAACGCTATGCAAACTAGTACAGATATCTTACCTATTGATGTCGAATGTACCGTTAATAAAATATTTCAATACTTTTATATTTATACTGTGAGAGTGGAAGCATTAAAAGAATTTTATGATTTTACAAATACACATTACAAAAACGTACTTGGAAGTGTAAAGACAAGATGACCATCCTTACAACCAGCAGTCTCCAGAATTATTGAAATGTATCCACCTTTAAAATTGTACTTTGACACTCAGGACAAATGCCCAACCATTTTAAAATAATTTTTTAGTGACCCCGTTGCAATAATATGGTTTCATTTTATACAAAGTCAATTAAAAGTCGTTTGTGACACTATAAAAAGAATAGAAGGGGGCAATATGTCTGCATGTGAAGTATAAGAAGAATTAGAAGTACTATGTGGAAAAATTAAAAATATAAAAATACAAAACTTTTTAACTTCCAGTGTAAACTCGATGCTTTTAGAACTAGAGACAAAAAATAAATACACAAAAAAACAATTTATAGAGCAAACTAACCAGTTTTATGACACATTTTTGTTGTATATTGAAAAGTGGGGAAATACATTTGAAGAACTAAAAATATTTCGTTGGACACAACTGATAAATTGTCCAACATGGAATGATATTCAAAAAAGTTTAACATTTATTTTGCACAATAATAAACAAACCGGTTGGAATGTGATAAAGATATTCTTTTTGATGAATATAATCATGTAGTAAATGTTATAAATGAAAATTTAAAAGAATGGCAGAATAAGTATGTTTGTGTTGAAGAAAGATGGTGTGCTATCTATAAAATTTTAAATAGTAAAAGTATATTAATTAATTATTTTTGGAATATTGTAGAATATTCTCTAGCAATGCTTGGAACAAATGCTGTAATTGAAAGAATATTTTCAATCACTAATGTATTATGGACGAACGAAAAAAATCGCTTTCTTATTCCTACTATCAAATCAATAATAATTTTGAAAAATCATTTCAAATATATTCGTGTAATGATTTTTATGATTTTTTGCTAACACAACCAAAACTGTTAAACGCAATCAGTTCATCGCAAAAGTACAGTACAATTGATAATAAAGGACATGATAAGCAATCGACATCAATCCAATAAAAGTTAACAAGATTTTTATTAAAATATTAGCAAAGAAGTTAAAAAATATTTTGATTGTAAATTGTAACTATAAAATATAAAAAATATTTAAAAAAAAATATGCATGTTTTTTTAGAGTATTTAAACTAAAAATTGTTTGTCCCGTTTTTTTTTTACAAAACTGGTCACCCTATCTTATCTTCACAACTACCGATCGCTCATTGTTTGCAACTGATTGCGGGTGATACAATAGGTATCCATCATTTCCAGTTATGGTTTCAGCAATCAGGTCTTTTGGGTATCGCTTGGAACACTTTCCGTCGACCATACAGGGTGAATTGTAGTTAAGAAATCCGCAAGGTCCATGTATCATGTGTTTGGTAACTACTGTATGCAATTTTGGGTCAACTGTTTCATCAGGAATTTCAGCTGAAATTATGGAATCAATCTCATCTGGCCTTATTTTGTCCACTAACCAGACTAAAATGTGCGCATGTGGCAGACCATGCTATTGCCATTCTACAGAGTACATCCAACAACAGACTTGGCCATACACGCGATGCTTTATTAAGAAATTCATGAGAGATTTTAATTTTTGTTTAAAAACTATGGCACTGATGTCATGTCTATCAACTGGTGTTTGATTATGTAGCAATTCCCTCTTGATTTCGGACCATTGTAGGTTACATGTGAATGTAACAAATAAGTCTGGGCGGCCATAATGCCTAACATATGACATAGCATCCTGAGCATATTCGTGCATGTGGCGCGGGCTTCCTATGTAATTTGTCGGCAAAATTGTCATTCTTCCCATATTATTCACATTGCCATCGGTATTTATGGCATCGCGGAGATGAATGTATTCTTCTGATCGAAGCAGTCGTTGGTTCAAACGGATATATAACAATCGTTCAGTCTCAATTTTGACATACATGTCAACTGCAAACTGATGAAAAAGTCGTAGACACATCAAAATATGATTTACTTCACCTTCGCGGATCATGAGTGTATGAATAGAAATTCATAGCACTAACTTTTTTGTTGGTTTCAGCACCTGTATTCAAAAATTATAAATTTTTAATTTGTTACTTAGATATATTGAATTTAAAAATGTTACCTTGATTTACCATATTGATATTGAAATGGTATCCATCATCCCCCTGCCAGAGGATCAAAGGATATTGTAACGCATCATAAGTCCTGTGAGTTTCAGATACAAGTTTTAAATCATTATTCCGACGATGAAGCACAATATCTCTACACTGTAAATTTTCTCCGACAATAACAACAACCACTTCGTAAATGGTGGGCGAATTAAACCTCCTTGTGTGTTCACCAACAGGTGTTTTGTCAGCTCGAATTACAATATTATGGCTGTCAGATGGCATCCGATCTAATGCTATTTTGAATATGTTTACTAAATTGTTATTCTGATGAAACATTTGTAATTCTTGAACAATGGTTCTTTTCACTGTTGGTTTGTGAGCACAACGCTTATCAACTTCCGCATCTGAATTGCCCATAAAATAAATTTGTAAAAATTGATGATCTACATTTGGTTGTGGTAACAAAGCCCCCAGTAAGTGATAAATTTGTCCTTGTATCTGTAATTTTTAAAGATTTGTCCTAATACAAACTTGAATATAAAAAAAATAAAAAATATTATGGTATACAATACCTTGAAAGTGGGCATGAAATTGTTCTGCATAATTTGTGTAGCGCCAAACGATGTCATCTGGAAACAGCTGTTATGTTTCTGAATGTTGGCCAGGAAGTGCTTAAAATCTAAATACATTCCAGAAACTAAAGAGCGTAAGGGATCTGGTGGTGGGACTAATTGTGGCAATTTTACTTTGCCTCCACCACAATATAATCCGATAGATTTAACACTGTATTTTAAGGCCTTACAACCTTACAAATTATTGTCATTTCCCCAATTTTTACAGATTTGTCGGCACAATAATCGATTGCCAGATCATAATGAAATGCAGCTCGTTCCAGAATCAGAGGAGCACTGCGTCTGCGGAATCACTCAATTTCATTATTTCGTGCTTGCTGTTGTTGTGCACGAATTCTAAGCCTATCTATTTCATTGTCACTGACTAAAGCAATACGACTATTTTCTTGATCTTTCTGGTCATCAGTGCGGTTAGCACGTGAGGTAGCTCTTCGCACATTTGATTGACTGCGACGATCTAAGTCAGGTCGTCTTCTTCTCGGCATCGTAAATTGTAATTAATGAAAGTGTGAAAATTTCATGCGCGTGTACCCGGAGAGAACAAAATGCGACCGTGGAGAGTGCCGTACTGAGTAAGCGTACGATATATATATATATATATATATATATACAGGTAATATATAGGTATAGATAGTAGTTAGTATAGTAGATGTAGATCGATGTAAACAGCGATAAACGATGATTACCATAGTAATCTCCAAATACAGAACATAATAAAAATAGATAAAATACCATGTGCGGAAAACCATTAAAACATGTTTGGAGTCGGCGGATCGGATTATTTATTAACAAAAGCGGTACTAAAACCTTCAGCAGAATGTCGAGTTTTATCCGTCTTATAAGTTATTTCCGATTCATATTTCATGCCGGAAAAAGCTTTTATTTTTCATGGAAGGAATGTTTTTACAGTATTAAAATTAATAGATAGATGGCGCTACTGTCAAGACATTAGATATTCGAGTTTTCCAATTTTCTGCACAATTTTCTTCATTTTTCTTTTCATAAGAACCTTTTCCTAGCAATTACGAACAATTAAAAAAAAAATTTAGCCAAATCGGTTCGGTAGTTTTCTCGGTCACGGGAATATCCGAAATACACCAAGCAAATAAGCATGTAAATTTAAATTTAATATTAAAAAATTAATTCCGAACATTTTCATACTCAGTCACCTTTTAAACCTTCTCTGGACTTCTACAAATTATTTAAGACCAAAATGAGCTAAATCGGTCCAGCCGTTCTCGAGTTTAGCTAGTGTTATGGACACGCACTTAGCGACTCCGCAACAAATAAAAATAACGAGACGAAATTACTTTGGCTTTAAATTGTATTCTTTATTTAATTGTAATAATGTTTTGATAAAATAAATGCTCTGAAATGGTCTGTAATGGTTATACGTTACTTAAAGACTGCCTGCTACGTATGCCAGTCCCCGCATACGAGCTGGTCGTTCGCTCAAAAAGGTTTATTCAGCAGATTCCTTAGACCAGTCGTATGGGAAGGAGAGTCTTATATTCGCCTGTTGTCACATACGTATCAATTTACAATATTATATTTAATTATTTACAATTACATATTTTAATACTAACAACATATATAGAATAATGTTACTAACAGCATTCAGTGGTTCTTAACACTAGACTTACAAACAGCATTAGATTTATATATATATATATATATATATATATATATATATATATTATATATTATATTATATATATTATATTTTTTAGTATTATTATAATATTACAAAATTTTTATGTCAAAAAATATAATATATGAAAATAAATCAGATATGCCTTCTTATAGATAATGATAATCTGATAAACAAATGATAATCTATAGGGGAAAATTGATATTTACTTCAAAAGTGATTAACATCAGCTCAACATTATTTTTCATAATAGCCATATAACATAACAATATAGTTAAAAATTTATCATAATCATTTTTGTTAATAGCCATCAGTCTATTTTGAAGGTTTATTGTCTTTTCATTTCTTGTTTGCTTCTGCCTGAAGAAACTTGATCATTGAAGATATATTTTTTTTAAATTATCGACTGCTGTATCTTTAGTATTAGTAAAGTAATAAAAATGATTCTTCAGGTACAGTTCCTGTAGATATTTATGTTATATTATATTTGAAGTTATGTGTAATGATTTACAATAATTAATAAATGCAAACTAGCTGGTTAGAGTCACCATATGTGGTTGTCTTAAGAATTTTTTTCTATTAATATGCGTATAATTTAATCTATTTACGGTTATTGAAAAAAAAAATTAGTGGCCATAGCAAACATACTGGCCTTAGATGGTGACTACACTATACACGTAAATTACCTTGCCAAGAAAAGGCCATTCTAATAATATTTTATCGATTGGTTCTGAACTTATTATCATCTCTCTTTGAGCAGCATACGTAATTTTCATATAACTATGGGAAGATATTAGTTTATTAGTATAATAAATTATTATTATAAAGTTTAATCAATTTTGCATGAATATCAATTGCAATAATAAAAATACCTAATTATGTTTAATATGAACATGTTCAATAATGAAAAAAAAATTTAATATTAAAGAATTTATGTCATTTTTATTTTTAAAGGGTCTAATTACTGTTGGTCTCTATGCAAGTAATTTGAAAACTTTTTTTTTTGCAAAGAACCTAGGTTTATCTGAAGAAGATTAAATTCTCGAATGACCTAGAATACATTTAATATCATAATATTATACCTGATCGCACGGTCCATTCTATGTCTACTAACATATATGTTGTTTTTAACTAAGCCTTTTTTTTGATCTAGGGTACTCATAGTTTCTCCTTCTGGTGTATTAGTAAGTGCATATCTTTCCAGATGAGTTGCAAATGTATTTTTTTTTTGTTAAAATTTTTTGATGAATTATTATAATTTTGAGGTAATGCACCCTTCTGTTTTAGCTCTTGTCGTTCTTTTCTTTTTAAATAATATACATGTTATAAGTGTTGTTTATATATATATTCTGTATTGTCCTTAAATTCTTTATTTTTTTAATGCATTTGAAAATTGTTTTTCCAGCATTCTTCTAACTTGTCTACATTCTTGAATTCCCGAATACTAAAATATAAATATTAAAAACTTTTAATAAATTAAAAAAATTTAAAACTAGTTTAAAAACAGATATATTTACCTTATGACATCAAACATATGGTTAGATACTATTTCAACTATATGAGGAGGTTAGGGAAGGCAAAAGGGAGAGGCTATTTGGAGAAGTGAATTTATTGAAAGTAAAAAAAGACATTAAAAGAATTATTTTTTAGAATCAAAGTAATTCGTTTAATGTGTTTTTTTCATTTCAATAATTTTACCACACCATCCACCACTTGGGGCTGGAAGTGTCGAATATGTTTGACATTGACTACAACACATTTTTTCATCTTGCGACAAGGATGAATATATGTGATTTAATCGCCGTCAACACGTTCGATAACCGCCGCCAAGTACAGATTTTCGGGGTCACAACATTAACAGCGTCTCCTGGCTGGAATGTTGTGATCGTTGAAATCTTGGTGAATGGGCCAGGGACGGGGGAGGAGGTCTGCATCGACAAATATTGGCTGGTCAAATGGTGACTGCTGTGCACATTATTTAGACTGAAGTATCTTAAAACAATTAAAAATATTTAATTTATTAAATGCAATATAACGTCTTCTTAATGTGTTGAAAGAATTCTTATGTTTAGTGACATCCTGACCCTTCTTTTTATACTCTTGGATATCTATAAATAATCATTTTAAAAATATTTAGTTACATTTTGCAATAATATTTTATGTTTGAAGCATAGTAAATTAACATACTTGATGTTGTACGGTAGAATTAGGGTAGGTATGATAAATTACAATTTACATATATATCCTTAATTAAGTCCAAAGTTGTTGGACTGCGTTTAAAAGTATTATGAACGCTGTATTTAACCTAGTCACTCTTGAACATTATATTGAGGGTACCGGTCCATTGGGCCATCAAGACGTTTCTTACGAAAATTTTTTTTTGTATGATTTTGAAATAAAATCTAAAAAATAGATTTGATTATTTAATACAATATTAACCACTATTAGGCCAATTGATTATTAAAAAATTATCAACGTACATTTATTAAAGTATTTGGATATGATAGTCACTAACCAACTGTTTTAATTGCAGCACAGATTGAAGTAGATGCACTGGATAAGGTCAGCGTAAAACCCCTCCAGTGTATCTAAATAATCTCTTATATGGTCAGGAGTAACCTCGTTGACCGGAAGCATGATGCTAGTAGCAACATACTCCCAGATAACTATAGCAACACAATGCCTAAAATGCATTTACAATTTGCATGTAATGAAATTTTCCTAAAAAAATTCAAATGTATTAATTAATAATAATGATAATAATAATATTGATTATTACGGAATAAATAAATTCCTAATTACATTTTAAATATAAAATAAAGTTACGTGAGTATTTAGGGGAAAGGAGAGAAAAATACATAATGAATACCAAGTAAAGAAATAATATATAATAATATTCACATTCTGTTTTGACTTAGAGGGTAGTAATTTGTAGTAATATCTTATCTGTACTACCTAGCATCTTATCTGACACTATTATGATACGAAGCTACTGGCTAGGCATCAGTGTGTCAGCCTGTATTGTAGTCATAGTCAGTCTTCCGCCGACTAGTGTAGTGTACGGATGTCGGATCGTGTGTGCGATAGTGTGCGCCATGTACTATGACAGTTTTATTAATTATTGTTATATTTATTAATTGTGATTCTATAACGTGTTAAAGTGTTTTCTCCTGTCTTATTATTTTGCAATAAATACGATAGACCATTCTGCAATGTTTATTGTTATGAGTTAATCCACCTAAGCCATCCTACAACTTCAGAAGTGGGATTCGA
>JACXSJ010003894.1:0-18124 GCA_014851325.1 Pentalonia nigronervosa
GTCCCATTACTGCCGTTCTAAAACATCTGAACGAAAATATCTTGCTGCTGACTTGAATATACGGAAACTTTACTGGTTATACAATAGACAGGCAGAAACACATAATCAAGTGAAGAAAACGTTTTTTTATAAAACGTTTAACACTAAGTTCAATATTGGATTTGGCCGTCCTGCAACAGATGCCTGTTCAACGTGTATTAAACTAAAATTCCGTATTAAATATGAAAAAGATCCCGAAAAGAAAGCTGCGTTGGAAGCTCAAAAACAACTTCACAGAAAAAGGAAAAATGCCTTCTTCGAGTTGCTACGCGAAAAACGTCCCGATATGGTTACATTATGTTTTGACTGCGAAAAAAATTTACCACTTCCTAAAATTCCAGACTCCATCACATACTATTCTAGGCAGCTTTATTTGTATAACTTCACTATAACTGAAGGGTGTTCAAAAGACGTATTAAATAAAGAAACCGTGTCGTGTTACACATGGATGGAGGACGAGTTTCAGAAAGGTTCCAACGAAATTTCTTCTGCCTTAATCCACAGACTTCAGAATTTCACTTTCACCAGTCATATTAAAGTCTTACGATTGATAGCGGACGGGTGTCCGGGCCAAAACAAAAATTCAATCGTCATAACAGCAATTTCCATGTGGTTATTGAATCATGCACCACAGACATTAGAATCGGTGGAACTAGTGTTTCCGCTTACTGGCCATTCATTCCTGCCTCCCGATCGAGTTTTTGGTAACGTCGAGCAAGAAATAAAAAAAAATGAAGAAATAATTTTGCCATGTGAATATCGGACTATTATAGAACGTCACGGAAAAGTACTGCAATTAGGTGATGATGTCGATGTCTATGATTTCAAAGCAACAGCTGGAAAAATTACAAAGCAAACATCAGCTTTACATTTCAAAATTAAAGAGTGTAGAAGATTTTTTATTCGACGTCATAAAAATGGGAGAAATTGTGAAGTGCGTGGTGAACTGGTTTACAAGCATAACGTGGGTGAATACAAAACTATAACTAGGAAACCACACAAATTCAGAAATGTAAAACCTTACATTATACGAAAATATGAACAACCCCGAGTGAAAGCAGAAAAAGTTATGGATGTGAAGAAACTACTAACAAAGCACTTTGGTCTCGAATGGGAAAAATCTGCAGAGATCTGCAATACTATATCAATTTTTTCAATCGTCAGGTATCAACCCATGAAGAAAGCAACGACTGCAACTCTGATTGCGAATATGTAGAGTATTGTACGGAATTTATAGTTTAACGTTTGTTTTTTTTTCTACTAACACATTTATTTTGTTACTATTTTTAATATTACTACTATAATAAAAAAAATCAAAAGTTGTATGATTATTTTAAAAGTTTTAAAAGACTAAGACAGTCTTGATTCCTTTTTTGTTTTTTTAATTAAGAAGAGCGTACTGAATTATTTTATAGTTAAACGGTTGTTTTTGTTTTCTAGCAACAGATTTATTTTGTTACTATTTTTAATATTATTTTATAGAAAATCAAAAGATGAATGATTATTTTATAAGTTGTAAAAGTCTTAAAATATTGTTTGTTTTTAAAATAATAAAAAAATAATAATTTGTTATATTGTCTGTTTAATCATGTCTTTTCTATCACGTCATATAATACATTTTCTACGTTTCCGTGGCAAATGAGGCAATCTAGTGTAAGCAATGATCTAAAAAATGAATCTAGGGGTAGTAGCAAACTAAGAGGAAAACCTAATACCAGTGGCAAACCAAAAAGCAAACCTAGTGGAAAGAAAAAATCAAAAGGCAAACCGAAAAACAATACATCAGTATAAGCATTAAGTTGTAAAATTACATATTACTAAAGTTTTTTTTTTTTTTTTGGGGGGGGGGGGTTTATGAATAAGTAAAAAATAATAATGTAGATTTTGAAGTAGAACATAAATTGATTGAGCTCTTACTGTATATAAATTATATAATAACTGAATGAAATATGTTTAGTAAAATCATATATATTAATTTTTTTTATTTTATATTTAGCATTAGATATTTAATTACATTATAATATTTGACTACTAAAATATTTTGCTTTATATAATAAATTATATCACTATTAAATATTTACAAATTAATTAGTACCATTCAAAAGTATTATGTAATGAATTTGTATTCATTGTGTCACTGTAGTTTTCCAGTATATAATATAAAATTTTGCTTTTTATAATGCAAAGTGATTTCCCAAGTTATTAAAATAAATAATCCAATTTAAAATTACAATTGTTCTATAGTTAAGAAGTAATAGAACTTAATACACAAGTTTATGTAATAAGTAATAACTGACAAAACCTTAAGTCGAATACACACTTGCAACATTCGTGCGTAACCGTAACACCGTTCCATGAGTTGTTGATAAATGTTGGTCGCATCAAAAGATGTTACGTTACACGGCGTTGTGTACACACGAATGTTGCAAGTATGTAGCCGGTTTTATATTGAATTATCATAATAAATACTAGAAGATTGCAGAATGCAAATTATTAAGCATTGTCAGTTGTGCAATCAAAAATATACGTACTTTGATAATATAAATTTAAATATCTATGAATACATAATTAACATAGAAACTATAAAAGTTATATGTATTGTCGTTGTTACAGTGGACTTTTTAAAATATATATGTTTCGGGAACTATTAAAGAAAGATAATGAAAACATTATTCAGATTAGATGAACACTACAAATACCTATTGGATAAAGTAAAAATATTGTTTATAAAAGGTTTAATTCGTACATTTTTTAGACTATTCAGAGTAGTTTAAAAAATTAATGGATGAGACATGTCAGAAATTCATGCAAATGACGGTAAGAAATTTTAAATTTCGTTAAGGGTGGGCTGGCGAGACGTCACACCAGCCCGCCTTTAATTTATATATAACTTTAATATTATGGTCAAACATATGTGGGAAATTTCCATACAAATGGTTTATGAAATGTAGCATATGAAAAAATTTTAATACTCCCATATGTGGTATCAAAGTAACCCCATTTTAGATTTTTACGGTATTAATTTAAATTTTAAAGTGCAAATAGAATTATTTGATCATGTGTCCTATTTTGTACAATAAATTAGGTATTTATTTTTCTTTATCTTTAATCTCCTCCTTCCATATTTGTAATACTAAAAAAATAAATAGATATTAATGTTATAAATAATAACTATTAATAATAATAACAATTTTTTTTATTTTCGTTCGTATAAATCCTGACACAACATTACCCATTGAACTTCTTTTTTTTTTTTGTCGACATTCCTTTCTAGCGGTTGGAATAATCCCGTAAAATGTGGTTCGTACATTATACTTTTTTTACAATCACATAATTACCATAAGGTTTAACCAGTTGAATTTTTTTCATTGTGCTACTGTTTTCATCTCCAATTAGGTGGCTATAAATTAAATTTTTAGTTTTTAAACTTTGAACAAAACCTTGAACAATTATGTCTGCTTCCATTTCTTTCGATGTTTCGCTCCAATTTTTGTAACAAACGTGTTTTTTTGGTACTTTTTTTCTTTAAAGCATATCGTGCAGTATTTATTTCGTACATTTAGGTATAACACCTTCTTGGTTCTATAACCAACAATACACCCCTAAAAATAATAAAATTTAAATAATGATTATAAACATTGCACATATTATGTTTTAATTACAATAAATAATTTACAACGCCAGACATTGTATTATAATTTGATCTATAGGATCTTTTAGACTAGTCACCATCAGAAACTATAGCTATCATAGGAACACCATCTTTATTTACATTACCATTTTCCGCAGCTAATCTAGCTTCTTCTTTAGCTACTTCTTCGCATTTTCTCTAATGCAACTTTTTGTGTAAGTTCTCCAATATCTTGGTGTAATTTTTGATACAGCGGATTACTTAAACATGGCATATTTAACAAATGTTCAATACAGTGTTTAGCTAAATAATTTGTAAATTAATCAATATAACATTCTTCTAATGTTGTTACTTTTTCTTTTAACCCAGTAGGTAAATTTGAATATATTGAACTTGAATATTCACTTGAAGTATCATTTTCAATTTCTTCATCTGAAATGTTATCGTTTGCTCCAGTGTATCAGTGCTTATCAAACGCTGAGTTTATGTGTTCTGTGATTCGTAGAAGTTGTTGAACGGTAGAGTAGTTGAACCTAAATCCAAACTGGAGTTTTGGTATAGTGTCCGTGATGTTCAAGTAATCAAGTAATCTGGTGTGTACAATTTTTTCAAAAACTTTTGATGAAGATATTAAGAGGATAATTGGCTTGTAATTATCGGGGTGGTAGACATTTTACTTTTAAAAATTTAATACAAGATTCTTCATAAGTTTAACTTAGTGTAATTAAAAAAAAAAGTTGAGTGTAAATTCACAATCATTTTTTACGAGCGTCTAAAGTTAAAATTTTGGCAGAACGAATATTTGTAAATTATTTAAAGTTAAAAATTCATAAAAAATGTCTATTTACATCTAAGATTTAAAAAAGTATATACAAGATTCCTCACAAATTTGACTAGTTTTAACAAAAAAAAATCAACAAGTGAGTACCACTGTGATGTACAGTGGGTGTTTAGTAGTGTGTCACTGTAATGGATGTGTTAAATTTGAATTCAATTATATAAAATTACTGTATAGGTATAACAAATCATTCTGAGAAAAGGCGATCTGTCAGCCTACATAACTAAGTGTATTTGGTATTATTGCTATTAAAATAATTAATTTAACCATTAATACCATAGTAGGTTGATTTAATTTTTGCAGAAAATATTGAATTTGAAAAATTCATTGAGTATATAAAACATAATAATATACTTTAAAAGTTTCAAGTATCCACGAAAAATATTTTTAAATTGCAACGAAATAACTAACATCCTTCTTCATTTAAATATTAGAACGTTTATAAAATTAATATGCGGATTATAATATTAATTTTTAATTTTAATTATTTTAATTCGTGTTTACTTTACAATACAATATAATTAGTTAAATAGATAATAATAATAATATAAGTAATTTTAAGCTTAAAAAATTTACAATTCAAATTTAATACATAGTTTATAATAATTTCCATAATGCTGAATATTTTTCGTCAATATTTTTTCACGTTTGCGACTTGCATTGTCATCAGCAGAATGTCCACCTTTGACTAACCACGACCATACATATTTTTCAGGACGAAATTCAGTGAGTGGAGGGCCAACACAATTAATAAATAAAAGTGCAGAGACTGTACTAATATTTAATGAAGATCTGAGAAGTGTTATAATTTCATTCATTGAGCTAAAATTTTGCTCGCACTCATTTGTAGATATATGAATAGTAGCTACGGTTTTAAAAAGTATTTGTAAGTCGTCCGGAACACCATCTTTTCCTCCTTCCAATTTGAATATTTGAAAACCCCGAACAATATAATTTTCTTTATTTAATTGAAAGTGGCGACACAAATGATGTATTTTATCATCTCCAAATGTAATATTTTCGACTTCATCATTATCGGAAATGGGCCATATTTTTGGATATAGTACGCTAAGACTATCGATTAAATTTGTATAATTATATATGTTATCCTGTTGATGCTTTTCATGTTGACTTACATGTGATGAATTAGTTGTTATCATATGATTTCTTAAATTATTTGCTAAACCTCTGTATAGTTGGTTCGTATTAATTTGTTTTACCTTCACATTATGTATAGGAACATTTTTATAAATATTTAATTCAATCGCTTTTAAAGCGCCAGCTAATTTATGTTCAGGCTCACTTACCATCAAATCAAATACTCTAATTGTTCTAATAGCTTTATCGGCTTCTACAAGGGTGACATTACGTCTTTGCGAATACTCCGATAAGTCTCCTAGTTCATCTAAAGCGTCTGCCATTGTATTGAGATTACTAACAAATTCAACCCTGGAGATCATTAATTTTAACCCGTTATACTTGCTTCTTTCTTTTGAATCTCTTGTTATATCTGTTGAAGCAGATTTAAAATGTTCAGTTATTTAAAACAGCATTTATAGTTCGTTTACTAGACGCAACCCAACGAACAGATAAAATTCTTCCTATTTGTAAAATTTGTTTTTCTAAAGAACTTGCTACTTGTTTTAACTCATTTTGATTTTTTTGGCAATTGTTGATATAAAAAATACAATTTGTCCAATAAATATTTTAAAATGATTTATTCCATCAACTTCATTTATAACATCATTAACGGCAAGCTCTAAACGGTGGTTGGAGCAATGCCAAATAATTAAGTTTGGAAATATTTTTTTAAGTCGAGTTGCTACTCCCGAATTTTTCCCAATCATTACGGAAGCTCCATCGCACGCAAAACAAACAAGACATTCTTTTAAAAATTGTTGATCAAATCCATATGTATTCAAACATTCAAGTAACGCGATAGTAATTTGTTCGGCAGAAGTGCTACATAGTTCAGTTAAATCGAGATTAAATGTATATGGTTCACCAGGAAATGTTTCAAAAATGTTCGCAAAACGACCACTAATGTAGCTTTCTACTAAGGGTCGTTGACTCGTCGACCAAAATTGATATTTTTTTTTGTCTAAAATTATATCTTTAAAATAGTCGTTTTCATTTCAGTAGCCAGATGGCTCGCAATTTCCTCACAGGTTTTATCGGAGTGTAATATGTTCCGCATAATAATCTCGTTTAATACTTGTAAATCAATATCTACCGGTACATCAACAAATGATCTTTGACTTTTAATTATTTTGTAAACAGTTCTAAAGATTTTTTCAGTCGTTAAATATTTTGTCCGTTGTAACTCTTCAATACCTTTTTCTATCTGTTTTTCTTTCAGATTGCTGTAAAATATTTATTGCTTTAATATGGGCCTCCGCATTTTTATGTTCATGTATTTTTTTTCGTAAACTACACATTTGGAAATCTTTTGTTTGTCCATTTGATTTTATTGAACACTTTTGCCAAGGTTTTGAAATACGTAAATTTTTTTCGCCAAATAATCCTAATCGAGTTATTTTTTTGCATACAGTATAACCTAACTTTTTATTTTTTACAATTAACCAATTATATGATAATTTAAACCCGTCATACTGACTCTTATTCCAGCAAGTTGGGATATGTACATCACAGTTAGAACTTTCAACATTTTTTTTATTTGGCTTTTCTGTTTCTGAGGAATTGTTTGGACGTTTATTGACCCAATTTAATAAAAACAAATTCATAATTTATAATAATTATAATACTTAAAAGTAAAACGCACCTCACACATATACTGATACACTAAGTGACCGCCCAGAGCAAAACACAGACTAAATATATTGTGACATTGTCACTTGTCAAGTATTGTCAAACTATAATCAAAATATAATTAGGTATACTCAATGTACACATATATACAGATTACAGATAGTCGATAAATAGAGTTCGTTACAATTTGTGACAGAATATGTTATCGATAGTAAATTGAGTATTTTTACGTTTTATTGCCTTTTATTGCGATCATGGCTTTAATTGTATCGTAGCCTGTGGGCTAGTACAAGTCTATCAAGGCACTAGACCTATCCTGGGAAGAATTTAGGATCGAATTTTTGGAAAATTATAACAATTCAAAAATTCAATCCCAATTGTGTGCCGACATCGTGTTAACACGCCAAACGCCCAATTTGTGTTGATTAAAAACTATTGCGCTAAATACTGGTCTATCCAAATAAGGCGCGGATCCATAGTAATTATTAGGGGGGGGGGGCATTTTAGACTGTGGACATAATATAATAAATAAAATTATATAATTCTATACTATTATAATTATTAGGTACCATTTACCATAAATAGTTCATAACACTGTAAAGGAATAAACTATTAACTACAAATTTAAAAAAATAGGTAGGCACATTAAAAAGAACTCTTTATTTAAGAACAAAAAAAAAAAAAATATGAAATATGAAATTAAATTAAAAATTATAAAGCAAAATCTAATTTTCTGTTGGTTTTAGCTGATGCAAAAAAAAATGATACAGTTTCTTTAATTACTCCAATAAGATTACTGATACTTTTGATACTTGAAGATTCTGATATAGAATTATTTAGCGAGTGATTATAAGAAGGGCATCTGCGGGCATTAGGCGCTACTTTAATGATTTCACTAACAGCTCCACGAAGTTCTGATACCATTACGCTACATCCATCAGTCCCTACACCAACACATTTTTCCAAATCAAACCAATATTGTTTATTTACTTGATAATAATTTTACTTAATACTTCTCCAGTTATTGAAATTTCTTTTTTTTCTTTACCATTTTCTTCGCTTTCCTCGTTATCTTATTTCCCTATAGTAAAGCCGAAGCTTCATCAAAAGCATCGACAAACATGACTAAATCTTCTCCATTGAATCATTATAAATATATCTTAAAACCAAACTGATTTGTGTACGTTTTGACACATTAAGAGTTTCATCGAATATGATACTATAAAAACCACTGCTCTCTTTAATTCTTGATAGAATATGATTTAAAATTACTTTACTACAACATTCAATAATTTCATTTTGTGTTGTTTTACTTAAATATGTGGCCTTTGAAGAAGTGTTTTCAAGATGGTTTTCAAAACCACTGTCACCTGATTTAACACGAAACATTAATAGTTCTTTAAAATTAACTTCATTTAAAGAACCACTTTGGTTATTGGTATTAATTGAAGTCGTTGTTAATAAAATACCATCATCTCTGTGGCCTCGGAGTGAAATGTTTTGTTTACCTAAAAATACTATACTTTCGACAATTGGAATAAGACGCATTCTGTTCTCATTAACTTCTGACAAACGTTTAGTATTTAATCAATTATCTACTTCTAAATTAGGATTATAAGTTTTCAAAAAACTTTTACCAAATTCTACAGATTCCTTATGGTACTGTGTTTTTTCATGATGTTTTAAATCCCCTGTTTCACCTAACATTTTTGCAAATTTAAATAATAGTTGTGTCACAAATTTTAGTAAATTTACGTTTTTTTGAAAACCACCTTTGTGTAGGTTATTAAAAATTGGACAATATTTACAGAATAATCCTTGCTTTGATGGAGAGAATACCAACCAATTGAAAGAATTTAAATGTTGATGACCAACATACCGGCGTATCGGTTTTCTTCCTTTTATATGTTCCAAATAGGGAAATATATAATTTGGTGGCACCCAAGGACAGTGCCGTAACTACCCTCCGTGGCGCCCTTGGCGAATTTTATTTTGGCGCTTATTTTTGTTTTATTTTATAGGTATGATTTTTCTATAAATATAATAATATAATATTCTTACGTATCAAAATAACGCTATATTTTAAAATAATTGAGTCTTTACTGTTAAGTGTTAATAAATTATAATAGCTTGTTAATATATAATAATATATAAGTCTTAATTAAAAAAAACCCATACAAGTAAATCAAAAAGACATAATGTTTCTTATTATAAGTAAATACATGTAATGTTATATAATATAAAATATTACAATAGATCATTATTATTAATATTACAATTTTATTTTTCTAGTCTTTGATGCTACAAAATCGTCTATAATATCGTCATATGTGATTGAATTACTGGTTTCAAGTTCAATCGATATTATTGTCAAATTCGTAAGGCGTTCCTGTTCTAACGTTGAGCGAAGATAGTTTTTTATAACTTTTAGTTTACTAAAACTTCGTTCGCACGAAGCCACGGTCATTGGAAGAGTTAGAAAAATTCTTAGGGCTATTTCTATGTATGGGTATATATCTTTTAAAGAGTTGGAATATATCACGTTGATCAGATTTAATGAAGATGCTGTATTTAAATCGGAAAACAGTGACAATGCTTGGTTTTTAAAACATATAAGTTCTAAAACTAACTCTGTTCCATCTAAATCGTTTGAATATTTCCTAGCTAAATCAGATGCATGTTTTTTTATTATATTATCTGATTGATGATATAGGAAATGCCCGCTTAAAAATTCAAAATCAGAAGACACTTCTTCCATTTTTTTATACCTCCATTTCATTTGAACAATTATTGAATCCATCACAGCAGTAGAATATAATAGACAGTTCAGAAACCACCGCCACCGCCGCCGCCGCGCCGCCGGATTCGATACGTGACGGACATATATTTTATCCGCGCATGCGCAAAAGGGTTCACAGTTATCAATGTATCCGTGTATTATCGCTACCATATTATTACGCACTTGCGTGACGTAAATTTACCCCCTTCCCCTACCACCGCCACACAAACACGCCGCCTAGCCATAGATCGTATCACCGTCACCTACCTATGACATATATTTCGTCGCACCAGCGCTATGTATGATTATTTTGAAATCTAGATTCAAAATTTAACATAAATAAATTTTTTGTCTCAGACTGCTGGCCAATGCATTTCCCAGGTTTATATGTTATGTCTCAGACTGCTGACCAATGCACTTCCCACGGTCATGCAGGCCGACCGAATTTGCTGATCAATACACTTCCCACAGTCACGTCACCATAATAGCTAAACAATTTTGAATATCTCGACATTAGGAATAAATCATTTAAGAAACATATACCCACTTATATTAATTCATATTTGTTTTCGTTCATTCTGTCTTTGAATTTTACTTCGACTTTTTTTCTTAAGTTGTACCAATTTTTTTTTTTAAATGTTTAACTGTGAAAAATGTGTATTTACGTTTACACGCAAAGACAGTTTACTCAGACATGTGAAAACTCATGATGGATACCAAATAGTGTGCAATATTTGCAGTAAAAAATGATCTCGGAAAGATATTTTAAACAGGCATATGAAAAACATTCATGGTATGTTTATATTATTTATTTTTAATAAAATTATTTTTAATTTGATATTTATTTTACAAGCTATTGATTGTGTTCAGCATAATATCGAAATCACCCCGAATAAATCTGACGAGCCAAACGATGGTTATGATGATATGTGCGTTAAAATTTCGGACAATGCTGAAGGTGCTGGTCTATGCAATGTGACAAGTAATATTTATTTTTTTTATTCAATTTTAATAATTGTTTAGATAATGCTCGCGCTCCTACCTATCACAGACCTAGCGATATAGAAAAGCTCCACAAATATGTGTTCTGGACATACCAGCTGGACCGTCTAAACAAAATGCTAAACCTTCAAATGAAAAAATGTATAAATTAGTGCCTGAAGATGGTGATGATCTCTGTATGGCTGCGATGGATGAATTTGAAAATACCCATACTGGACAAGGTTAGTTTTTATTATTAGAATCAGAGTTTAAATTTATACAAAATAATTTCGATCTAGTTACCTCATAATATATATTATTATATATTTTCTACTGACATAAAAATAAAAAAAAATTATATATTTTTAGATTATTATACAACGATAAGTAACAAACGTATACATACAGAAAATACTCAAACTGTAGTGAAAGTAAAAAAACTTAGACTTCAGAAAGTAAATTCATAAGGATTCGAAGAAATTCAATCAGCTCATAATCGTATAGTGATATGGTATTATTATAAAAATCTGAATAATATACAAAATTATTCAGAGTTCTACGAGTCCATCAAACCTGCATTATTAGAGATCTTTAATACACACAATCTACCAATTAAGTTTAATTTAAAAATTGAAAGCACATATAGTAGACCTAACGTGGAAAATTCTTTCGAGAATAGAGCTTTTAAAACATCGGGCAGAGAAATTTTCGCGGATAGTGACATATCCTCAATTTTGGAAGAAAGTTCTAATAAACTAAAATGCGAGGAAGAAGAATATACTACTAAAGGCTCAGGATTTTCATTCCAACACATCAACGGAATGTTATTAGGAATATTTCAATTTTCACCAATGTTAGGTTCATCATATTTATCGCTACCAACTAGCATTGATAGTAAAAGGGCGACAATCAATCCTCAAAATTCAGACCAGCAGTTTTTTAAAAGAGCCATATTGTCAAAACACGTCACAGAACAACCTAAATATCGTGTTGGTGTCAACTATTACCAACACATAGATAAATATAATTTCGTTGGGATATCGTTCCCCACACCCCTGTCAGATGTAAAAATATTTGAGCGTAATAAACCAACAGTCTCAGTTAATATCTATTGAATTGAGAAAAAATTTCAACCACCATTAAAATTTCCTACTCATATCGTTTTTCCATTAAAAGTTGTGGATAACGAAAAACAAGATCATTTTGACATATTATTTATAACAGATGGTAAAAATTCGCATTATGTGTATATATCAAATTTTTCCCGTCTTATTCGTCCACAAAAAACTTGGCATGATGGATATACATATTTCTGCAAACGTTGCTTTGTATCATTTGATAATCAAAATTCAAAGTATAAATTAAATGGAAAGGCTGCACTGGATCAACACAAAAAAATATGCGGTATACACAAACCCATATTACCTGTGTTATCAACGGAGGGGGAGACTCTAGAGTTTAAAGCTTGGAAGCACACAGTAAGACATCCGTATCGTCATATACGCTGATTTTGAGGCGCTATTAGAAAAAAAAATCAAAATAAGCGTAAAAAAACAACCATCTTTCAAGAACACAAACCAATGAGTTTCGGATTAAAAGTAGTTGCTTCGGAAAATGTGCCAGTACATTTATTAGACAAATTTGATATACCTACAACGCCAATAATTTTCAGAGGATGTAAAACATAACAGGAGGTGGCGAAAAAATTCATTGCAGTGATCACAGAATTAACACGAAAAATTGAAATATTGTTGAAGACGAATGAACCAATAATTATGAGTAGGGCTCGGAAGTTGTAGGAGCTAAAAAAGGTAAAATATGGATGCAAATATGCACGAAAAAATTGCAAAATATGCATTAAAAATGTTAAATATGCACGAAAAAATTGCAAAATATACATTATTAAAATATTATTCTGAATTCCAAAAATTAAATACATCAGATGCTGTTTACAAATTAATCATATACGTAAAAATTATTTATAAAAAAATAACTAAAAAAAAGTATAACTGGTTGGCATTTTGACATCTTATTGAGCTGAAAATAAAATTAACAATATTTTTTCAGTATTTTTTAAATTACAAAAAAAATACATGTTTTCTAATACCTGTTAAGTTATTGTATTGAACCACCAATACTTTCTTAAGATTTTGTATTTCAAATGAACGGCGATTATTCGATAGAAGATTTTTATATCGAGAAAACGATCTTTCAACGTCAGTTGAAGTCATCGGAGCATATTTATAAAATTTTAAGTCATCGCCTGTCAACTCTTCCGGGAGTCCATCCATTGATTCACTATCTCCCGTTAGTATCATAGAAATCTTCATCATAGTCTCGAAACCACAGTTTTTTTCCAATACATATCTTAACTTCTTCTGAATGGCAACTCCTACTTCACTAGATACCTCTTCTATTTTTTTTTTTAGTTTGTGTAATTTCTTTTATTGTTTCAGATAACTTGACCCCTTGAGTTTCAAGTTGCTTAATTTTTGCCGGTAAAAACCCGTAATTTGAATCTATAAAAATTAAATTAGTTTCCATTGAACGCTAGTTGACAAAGATTTGCGCTTTTTTTATTGATACAGCATCAATAGGATCGAGCTGTCTCACTACATCACGAATTTTCCTGAAGTATTTGCAATAGTAAGATGTGGCCTCAATCCAAGTTCCCCAACGAGTTAAAATCGGCTCTGGAGGAAGAGGTATTCCAGGATTTACAGTTTTAAATAATACAGTTCGTGAAGGAGCTTTTAAAAAAAATTATTTTACACTTGACACTAGTTTATCCACTTTAGGGTAATTTACACGAACTTCCTCTGCAACTCTGTGCAATCCGTGTGCCAAGCATGTTACATGTATTATTTTAGGATAAAAAACTTTAATAGTGTCACCTGCTTTTTTCATGTATGGTGCTGCATCGGACAAAAATAGTAATACGTCATTGTGACGTATACCATTAGGATATAATAAACACATGACATTATCAAATAATTTAGTAATGGTGGAAAAATTGGCCTTTTCAAGTACTTCCGTTGTCTGAAGAAATATTTTCCCAGGACCATCTGACAATAAAGTTCCTTCAATTACGTTTGCGATGTACCTTTCTTCCACATCAGTTGTTTCGTCGATTGAAATCCATATTTTTCGCCCTGTAAAATGTTGCCTTATTTCAATCATTCATTCGTCGTAGCAATCATCAATGTATGTTTTTCTTAAAGTACTTTCACTAAGTACAGCGTTAAGCGTGTACTTCTCAAGAAACTTTCGTTATTCTGTGTTAGAAATTTTGTGTATAGGAATATTTGCTGTCATTAGTGCCTTGCACAAATCTTTAGAAAAGGCAGTAAACAATTGCTGAGTATATTCTGAGGACTTACTTTCGACCTTTCGACGAGCTGCTAACATTTCATGTTTATTTGTTTTCAAATGCTGCGTGACGTAAATTTTTTTCCTGCATTTACTTTAACTGAACATACTTTACAAAATAGTATATCGCCATCAGTTGAAAATACGTCTCCATATTCTCTTAAATATCTTTGTAAATTAATGCATTTTGGCATTTCAATGAAATATTATAAAAATAAAATCGAAATATTAATATTAAATATAAAATTGAAAAAATACACGCACTTAACTTCTACCAATACGACGCCTAAAACGAAACTATCAAACACCAATCGTGTACAATCGACAGTAACGATAAATATAGAAATCATCATTATATTTACGATAACTTATCGACGATAAGATAGTACTACAAATAAGTATTTCGGCATACTAGCGTGATATACTAAATGCGTATCACATCACTGTTATTAACTCCGTAATTTACTATAGCGATGACAATAAATAACTTCTTTGGTAATTTTGAGTTTTATATTCAATATTAGTTGAAATATACAGGTTAAGAAAGAAATAAATCAATTTTTTTAAAAAAATATGAAATATGCATAATTTGTGTATAAAATCAATGAAATATGCACTTTTTAGCTAAAATTGGCAAAATATGCAAAATATGCATTTTTAATTTTCAATTTTTTAACTCGCAATTGTATACTTCAAATTAGAAATTTAAAGCTTGGTATGCTATAAATTAAGGGCATACAGAAAAATATGCAACTCCTACAACTTCCGAACCCTAATTATGAGCAAAGAAAACTGGTGTAAACATAGGATGACTTTAAAATGTGATTTTTGTAATTGTGATATAAGGAGGGGCGAGAAAGTTCGGGACCATTGTCACCTGTCTGGAAAGTTCCGACATACTTTATGCAATAAATGCAACTTGGATCTTCGACAACCGAATTTTGTATCATGCTTTCTACATAACCTTATGAATTTCGATGCGCATTTTATCGTAACCGAACTCGGTTATGATTCGAAAACAATATCAGTTATACCGAACAGTGAAGAGAAGTTCATATCCTTCTCAAAGTATGTAAGTAATACCTTCATTGTTCGATTTATCGATACATTTCGCTTTATGGCATCGAGCTTATCGAATCTAGCCGCTAACCTTGTAACACCAAACCTGACGAAATTCCGTGAAACGGCTAATGTGTTTATACCTGCTGATATGCCTTTAGTTACTCGCAAGGGAGTATACCCTTACGAGTACACTGACAGTTGAGAAAAACTCGATTAAACAAGTTTACCATTAAAGATAACTTTTATAGCTCACTCACGGAGTCTAATATCGATAATACCGAGTATCAACATGCTTTGGAGGTTTGGAAACATTTCAAATGTAAAACGCTCGGGGACTATAGCGACCTTTATTTAAAGATTGATGTATTATTATTGGCCGATGTCTTTGAAAATTTTCGAGATATATGTTCGACAGCTTATTGTATAGATCCAGCTTATTATTATACAGCTCCAGGCGTGCTGAAGAAAACTGCCATGAAACTGGAGCTCTTAACGGACTACGATATGGTCTTGGCATTCGAAAAAAGGTAATAGTAAAACATATAAATAAAAAAATAAATAAATAAAACAACTTTAATAACTAAAATTATTGCAGGTATACGCGGCGGATTAGTACAAGCTAGCATGAGGTACGCCAAGGCAAACCATAAAAAACACCTGATTTTGACTCGACCAAACCAAATTCATGGGTTGTGTATCAAGACTGTAAGAATAAATTAAATTTTATAAAAATAATTTTATTAAATATTATATACTTTTAGGCAATAACTTGTACGGTTGGGCAATGTCGGAATATATGCCATTCGGAGACTTTAAGTGGGTTGAAGCCAAGCTAGATGGTCTTAATGATTTAGACGAAATATCCCTTATTGGGCGAATGTATGAGGTTGACGTGATTTATCCACGAGAATTACATGATCATCATAATGATCTTCCTTTTCTACCCTAAAACGGAATACCAGCAGGTTCGAAAGTTAGAAAACTGATGGCGACTTTCAAATCAAAAAAGAATTATATTATGCATTATCGTAATCTACAGCAAGCCATTACAAACGGTTTGATAGTTGAAAAAGTAATTTTTTTTTTTACAAGTGAGATAGAATATATTTAAACATAGTTATTGTATAGGTACATAGAGTACTGCAATTCAAGCAATCACCGTGGTTGGCTGAATATATCTCTATGAACACTGAAATGAGAAAGATGGCTACTAATGATTTTGAAAAAGAGTTTTTCAAACTTATGAACAATGCAGTATTCGGTATATATATATATATAATTTATTAAACATCTTATATTACTATTATTATTATTATTTAGGAAAGACAATGGAATCAGTTCGCAAACGCATAAAAATGGAGCTGGTATCATGTCCACGACGATTCCAAAAACTTGTCAATAAATCTACGTTTAAACATGCGACAACGTGTAATGAAAATTTGTCTTCAGTTTCATTGGAAAATAAAATCATCGACTTTTTTAAAGCTATTTAAATAGGTATATATTGTATATATTATACAGGGTTATTCAAAATGATTCATCCAATTTAAAATACTTACATATATTTATATTTTATACTTAGAACAATATTTTATACATTAAATTAAAGAGAAATATATCAAGTTTAATTAATTATATTTATAAATGTTCTATGTGAGCTCATTTGGTCACACGAATAATATCTAGTCGGTAGTCAAATTCATTCCATACTTCTTGCAACATATCTTTTGTAATTGACTCCACCGCTGTTCTTATTCGATTTTTCAATTCATCTAGGGTTGATGGCAATGGTGGTATATACACAGCATCTTTAACACATCCCCAAAAGAAATAATCACATGGCGTGAGATCTGGTGACCTAGGAGGCCAGCTACAAAGTGTTAAGTCATTAGTCCCATTGCGACCAATCCAACGGTTAGGGAGTGTTTCGTTTAGAAAACCACGGACATCTAAATGCCAATGCGGTGGTGCTCCGTCTTGTTGATAAATGTAGTCATCAGAATTATTGTTTAATTGTGGAAATAGCCAGGTTTGAAGCATTTCTAAATAAGATCTACCATTTACTGTGTTTTCAGTAAAAAAAAAAGGGCCATAAACTAAAGTCTTGGATATGGCACAGAACACATTAAGTTTAGGTGAGTCACGCTTGTGTTCGATTATGGCATGAGGGTTGGTTGTACCCCATATACGACCGTTATGATGGTTTACTTTACCACTTAAGTGGAAGGATGCTTCGTCACTGAAAACTAAGCGAGAAGCAAAATTTTCATCCTACATAGCCTCCTGCATAAAAATGCTAAATTCAAGTCGTTTCAACTTATCATTAGGTTTTAAAGCCTGCAACAGTTGCAACCTGTATGGTTTCATAGTTAAACGTCGTATTAAAACACGCCAAACAGTTGTTTGTGGAATTTCTAGTTCTCGACTTGTACGGTTGGTTGACTTACACGGACTGCATTGAAAACTCTCTCTAATTCTTTCCACATTATCATCGGATACACGAGGTCGACCTGTGCTTTTTCCTTTGCACAAACACCCTGTTTCTTCAAACTGCTTATACCATCGACGTATACTCTGAGCAGTCGGTGCATCGATACCATAATGACGACGAAAATCGCGTTGCACAGTTATTATCGATTCACACTTCGAAAATCGC
>JACXSJ010003895.1:0-18125 GCA_014851325.1 Pentalonia nigronervosa
CTTTACATAAAAATATATTTCTTTCAATTATTCTAATCCAGTCAGTTGTATTCATTATTTAAGTATTAAAACATAAAGGAAGAAATATTGAATATATTTCTTTCCTCCTCATTTACCCACTAAGAACATAACAACTCTACAATCAAATCAAAGTGAGTAAATTCATCTTACAATAAAATCCTTACATATATATATATATGTAAGAAGGTAGTAGATTGGAGTGCGTATGCAATATATATAAATAATAAATAATACATGATTATATGAGTAGAACAACGCAAATATATATTATATACTGCATGCGCACTACTTTTTGCACTACTACAATACAATATCATTAAGTTATTAATTTATAACTATTTATACTTCTCTAACTCTATATCTTTAATTTATAATATATCGAATAATTATATTTTACAATATGTTAATAAGGTTTTTATCAAAAAAATACACATTTGGTTTGTTTAAACCTACAACTATAGGCCGGCAGACCAGAAAGACTGTCTTCCCTCAGAATCTTTTTTTGTATAAAATGGTTATATATCTTTGAATTTAAATTCAAAACACATCAAATACAGTGACCACTCTAGAAATCTACTGAACAGATTACTTATCTTTTTATTTTAACCCTGTCTCTAGTTACTTATTGATAAATTTCAAATTTGTATTGTGTATTTATATATTGTTCATGATTTGGAAAGAATACACTATAAAAGTGTTATATATTTTTTATATAATAGTATTTAGAATTAACGAAGTTGATTGATCTTTTCCTTTTAAGTATTAGTTTATACATTTACGGTTTACATTTTTAGATATATCTTTGCTATTAGTAACGAAAATATTGAAGTATCCAAGATTGTATTAAAACAAACATTATGAATTTAATTTTTGTCAAAAATATTATTATTCGTTAAAAAATGATTTATAATATTTTTTTTACAAAAATAAAGGTTAATTTATGTTACACTACTATATATTTCCAAAACTATAAATTATTTCAGACAAAAGATAGAATTCAAAATAGTTTTGTTAATTTTTTTTTTTTCAGAAACGGAAGATGATATCTCATTTACGATTAATAAGGATTTCTAATTTATCACCAAACTTAAAAATTCAAGTAAATAAACCAATGTGTAATATTGTATTATTTAAATGTAATTATACTTTCCTAATGTGTTAGTTAGGAGTAAAAATCTACTAAAACAATTGTACGATTGTATTTACTAACCAACACAAGTCACAACACTATTGACATTATTTCACAATATAATTCTATACTTCTGTTTAAGATTAAATTGTTTATGAACTAAATATCTGTATTTGAATCAAGCGAAATCACGGCTTTTGGAATTTTCAATATAAATTTAAATCTCGTTATGTCAGTTAGTATATAATATAATAATTGAGCCAATATTTGTAATTTTTTTTTTTATTTTTCTTAAGAACAATTTAAATTAATATAAAAATATGAATTTTTGTTTGCAGATACTCGTATTACTTATTACTGGTTTAGTAACAATAATACAAATGAAGGAACATCCATTTGTATTGCAATCAAAAGAAAATTTAGAGGTGTTTGAAAAAGTTGTCTGGAGATAAGTACTAATATGTGAATATGCAATATATATTTGTTTTATGCAGTGTAGAGCTTAAATAGTTGTCTATACTTTTTAGTAGCAGTTTTTAATGATTATTATTATTTATTATTAAGTTCGGAACCATATGCAGTTCGTTTGTGTTAAAATTCATTTTTTTTTATGAATTCCGTTAGTTAATGTTTTTTTTTTTTGTTTAATTACTTATTTAATTTTATTTAAGTATTTTAAGATTTGCAATTCCATTAATTTGTAATGTAGACTTCTGGTACGGCTTATTGAACAACTTAAGATATAATCTATGTTAATTATTAATTATTGTGTTTATATATTAATATAAATATTTACTTGTTTACTCGTTTGTAACTCATAACTTATTAATTTAATGCAACCATTATATTGGCCTACTCGACGCTTACTTTACAACAGATTGATATAGACTTGCAGGCCTTTATATTTACTTATTTTGCTATGTAAACCTGAAATTCACTATTGTTATAAACATTGTTAAATCCAAATCTATAGAAGCCATTTTATGCCATATAATGTTATCATCAAAATATTTCAACATATTCAATTTTTGACAACGTTTTTTATTGTATATTTGCATAATATTTTGTAGTAGAAAAATTATAAAATTTTCAATTTTTATAGCTTTGGATATAATTGAAAATAATTTAAAGCAACGTTTCTGGTATGTAGTTAATAGTATAACTAAAAAATCAAAAAAAAATATGAACATTGTTGTTTTTATAGATATTTTAAGTTTATATTTTTAAAAAATTAGATTGGTAATTAAATAAAAAATAACGATGTTAGTTATTTTGTTATACTTTAAAAATATTTTTTGTCGGATATTGAAACTTTTAAAGTATATTATTATATTTTATATATTCAATGCCATTTTTAAATGCCATGTATTCGGTAAAAAGTAATTTAACCTTCTCTATTATTAATAGAAAAATTGTTTATTTTATTATAATAATATAATAAAATATACTTATGATTATGTAATCTGACAGACCATCTTTTCTCACAATCGTTTTTCGTAGACAAGAATTTTATATCATTGAGTTAAAATTGATCTTATCCTTTACAGTGACCTACTCGACACCTACTATCCAGGAAAGCGGTACCCACTTGCCGACCTATTTTTTTGCAATTAACCTCTACAGAGTTTTGCTTGATAATTGTGTCAAACTTCTAGAGGTGTTTCTACACCTCAAATGGAACAAAAAAAGTCTTTATGACCATAATCGAATAATCAATAATAAGGGACATATTTAAATTTTTGTGTTTTTTTGGTTAAACGCGAGTTTCATTCATAATAATGTTCATATCTGCTAAACCGTAGGTACTACAATTAATTTAAATAAATTGATGAAAAGCTCATAAAATTTATATTAGGAAAACATATCTTATAAGGTTTCCTCCTGATTTTTTGGGTAAAAAGAAGAACACAAATTTTTATAACTTTTAAATGTCGAAATTTTAAAAAAAATCAGTTTTATCTAACAATAATTATTTTTTAAAGCAAGGGAAATTTCAAAATAATTTTAAAATGTTATAAGGGTTTCAACGGTGTACTCGAATTTTTCGTTATGTACGTAAATAAATTCTAAGCGATAAATACAAAACCTGGTAAACTGATTTTATTTAAATTTTTTTAAATTTTAAAAATATTATTATAAGAGATTCAAAATAAGTTTGTACGCCTACATTTATTGCAAAAGCTGTTCAAAGTGTCCACCGTTTTGCCTCAGACAAGTACGTGCTTTCTCATGTACTTGTCTCCCGGTTACTCCTGCTGTCGTCACTCTCTGCATTTCAATAGCTGCTTGAAGAATTCTCTGCCTTAGTTCTGCTTCAGAATTGATTTCCTGATGGTAGACTCGTTCTTTAAGGTATCCCTAAACAAAAAAATCCATAGGAGTTAGGTCTGGTGACCTTGGAGGCCATGGAATTGTGCCTCCTCTGCCGATCCAACAAGTAAATGTTTCGTCTAAGTGCTATCTCACTACCCTAGAGAAATGTAGTTGGGGCCCCATCATGTTGGTAAATAATGCGTCTTCTGACTTCTAAAGGTAAGTGCTTAAGCAATCCAGGTAGTTCATTTTGAAGAAAATTTAGACATGCATTTTCACCTACCATCGGAGGAAGTCCTAAAAATGGACCAATTAACATGCCACCGTTAATGCCCATCCACACATTGATTGAAAATCTGCTTTGGAATCCTTGTTGACGTACTAAACGTGGATTTTCCTGAGCATACTGATGACTGTTATGAATGTTAAACACGCCTTCTCTAGTAAAAGTACTCTCATCTGTCCACAAAATACTTTGGAAAAAACCACGATCCTCAACTTGATTATGAAGTAGCTATCTACAGAACTGTACCATTGTTGATGGTCTGCGTTCTCTAAACCATGAACTCTTAAAAAATGGTATGGATATAAGCCTTCTGCATTAATAGTTCTCCATACAGTAGAATGATGAACTCCAATCTGACGAGCAAGCGTACGAGTACTAGATACTGGATTTATATTGACTTCGTCCAAGATTTCTCTCTCCAAATCTACATTATTTACACCTTCCCTCAAAGACCGTTAAAACGAACCTCGCTCTCTTAAAGCTTGGTGGATTCTAATGAACATGGCTGGGGCAGGAACGCGCCGATGTGGAAAACGATTTTCGTACTCTCTTTGAGAGGCTCGAGTATTCCCATTACACAAACCATAAAAAAAATGCATGTCTGCAAGTTCTGTATTTGAATAAGAAGGCATGACGAATAATACAAAATTAAACTCTACACAAGAACTTTTTGTACTGAGCTGTATTTAAATCATTAAATCGATTTCGCGACTAATTAAAATTCTAAAAATTACTACGAAAAATTAAAATAACAACGTATGGATATCAAACAACCAGAATTGTTATCCAGAGCTTTAAATGATGGTACTAAATGACTATTTAATGACTTAATTGACCTCACCATAGTACAATTAGGATAATAATTATTACTACGAAAATAAATATCCAGAATTGTTAATCAACAGATTTAAGTAAGAACATATTAAAGTGTTGTAATCAGTTTGTATTTTCATGGAATAGCGGCCCTTCATAAAGGTTTAACGAAAAATTCGAGTACACCGTTAAAAAGCTTATAACATTTTGAAGTTTTTTTGAAATTAGTACGCCTATTGCCTTAAAAAAATTTGTTGTTAGATAAAACTGAATTTTTTTTAAAACTTCGACATTTAAAAGTTATAAAAAAATTGTGTTATTCTTTTTACCCAAAAAATCAAGTGGGAACCGTGTAAGATGAACATTATTATGAATGAAACTCGCGTTTAACCAAAAAAACACAAAAATTTAAATATCTCTCTTATTATTGATTATTTTATTATGGACATAAGGACTTTTTTTGTTTCATTTGAGGTGTAAAAACACCTCTAGAAGTTTGACACAATTATCGCGCAACACGCTGTATATGTATTTAAAGTTAAAATTTATAGTTTACAAGACCATATCGATTTTTCAATATTATATATTATAATTTGTCATACTATAGTCTGTAAATTTAGAATGCTACCTAACCTAACCACGGCATTTCTTTTTAATTTTAATCTTTTAATTTTTTTCTTTTAATTATATATGTGTATATATATAATATATTTAGAGTCCCTTATATCTTATTACATAAACATAAACTAAATTATTAACACGTACAGCTTTGTAGCAGGCAATCTCTTCTCCGAAGAAATATTAACTATTCTTGACCGCGGCATCCCTTTGGACGTCCAGACGAGCCATTGACCTCTTGTGTACGGCATGCTTTTTACGTTTTTTTTTAATACATCCGCCACTCATTATATAAACCCGCATTACCTTCCTTCCTTTTTTTTCTTTTTATTATTTTTATTCTACTACAGTGATATAGGTGATAATGTGTTCAGAATTTTTTTTTTAATGTGCAACTTTTTTTAGTTAGTATTATTGAGTACGTAAATATCGTCGACGAATACTTAATGACTAACTAAACATTAGGATGATGTGGTTAACTATGTCAATATAATGATTATTTACCTACCTAAAAAATTATAATCATTTCTCATAAAATTATTGTATTAATTTATTTTTCAATTATTTCAATCGTTTGAAATAAATTAATTTAGAATGACATTACCTAATATAACAAATATTTTGTTTATAAGTATCAAATAATTCGTTTTAATATTTCGTATTAAAAAAATTTCATTCGGGACACTGGTCAAAGACTCTTAGTGTAGACTATAATTATGCACTTTTAAGCTTATATATTTATGTTATAACTATATGTCCAACTCGGCATTGATCATTTTATATTTGTATAAAAGTGTTTATTCAATATTTTTACTAATTATAATAGTAATATAATATGAAATCAATGGCAACCCTAAAAATGACAAAAAAAATATTCTTTTATTCGTGAGCCGAAAATTAAATTCATATGTGAGTTACCCTTTAGTTACCCATAGACGTTGTAAAAATAAGCTACAAATACCCTCCATATCTCAAGGAAGAAATCTATTGATATAACTTTTATTGAAAATGGTTCAATAATTTTTTAATCTCTAGCTAACTAAATGAGGGATAAACATCTATTTATATATATAAATACATGAAGATAAATTGAGCAGAAATCTATTCTTTTGCAATAATTTTAGTACTAATAATAGTATTCGGCATTGGGATAGAATACCACAATTCAGGTAGCGTATAGAATTTGGCATATAATATTTTGGGGTATAGAAAATGATATTTGAATTACATCAAAATAAGAAAATCGTTTCCTGAGAAAACGGATGAATATCCAATGTTTAATATAAAACACTCATAAAATATTTGTTTGACTATCCCATAAACTTTTTCTATTTTAAAAAGGTAGAAAACATATAGAGAAATTTTTAAATCTTAGTTTTAAATAGAAAAAATGTTATGAATTTCGTAAAAAATAAATGGATATTTTCGTGATTTTTAAGTATTTTATCGAAATTTTAATTTTTGATGCTTAAAAAAACTATTAGAGACTTACGCTCATTTTTATTTTTAATTTTCATTTAAAATAAGTTATGAAGAATCGTGTGTTACATTTTCAAGTTTTTAATAGATTGAAAAAAATGTTATCGATAACAAAAAATAAAAAAACCAAAAATAGATTATGCCTATAAATATCTCAAAAAAAGTCGAAATATATTGAAAATTTTATTGTGTATGGAAATTATTTTTATATAAGTTTTGAAAAAATTTCTATATCCACTGTGATTATTTTTGGTATTGCACAAAAAAACAAAATCGATTTTGTCGAAAATTGGATTTGAGTAAAAATTCCTGTTTTTCCTTTAATTTCTTTAATGTTTTTCCCGACGCATTGGTAAACTATTGGGAATTTTTTACTTTTGACCCCCCAAATGTACCAAATAGATTCACTTTTACTACCGGAAAAATATTGTTGAAGAAAATCGGAAGCACCTTTATTGAACTAATTAAAGGAAATTAGTATAAGTAATTTGACATGATAACATTAATGTGACTTGTGTGTGCAAAGTAAACGAACATAAGTGTGTGTGATTCTAATCTGAAATCGTTTTCGATCAATTTTTCCTTGCTGTCGACGACAAACATCGTAGACAATTAACAAACTCTGCGGCTCATGTAAAGTATCAAAGATTATTCTACCACACAAAAAGTATCTACAATAAAAGAATATCTGGGAAACTATGGACACATATATAACTTCAAATACCTATATAGATTAATTGCAAAAAAAAAATGAAATAAGTATAGTATGGAGTGGGTTGAATTAATTTTTTCAAAACATGGGTGGTTTATATTATATATACTTAAAATATTTTATCATAAATTATCGTCGTTCACATGTAAATCGATATAATAACGTATTATATATTAATGTAAATTAATTAGTGGCAATAAAATATCTGAACATTAGTTTAAATATTTTAAAGATAAAACTAATGATAAATAAATAACTACATTACGCATAACATTTTATTACATTTACGACGTTTTTTATAGCTGACTTGTAAATAAATGTAATAATCAATACACAAGCTACATAGTTTTCAATTCAATATTTAACATATTTTTTGGAGAATAAATTTTTCTCCATATAACAGTATTTTCAAAAGAAACGTTAATATTTATCACATTTTTTTTTTAAGTAAACAATAACAAATATATAACATTACGTGTAAAATATTCTTAATTATTACGTTTAATAAAATTTCTCTGGATCATACTTCAAGAAAACCATATAAAAATTTGAATAAGTTATAATGTTTTGCTCCAAGTCTCCAAATTTCTTTAGTATTTTCAATAAAGATATAATGCTAAAAGAAAAATCATTTACAATACTTATATATAAAAGTTATTTTGATTTCAAAAGGACGTCGCACTTGCATATTGTGCAGTTGTCTCCAAGTGTTCAATTTTGTTTTACAAGTGCAAAACATATCGGTTTCTTTAGTTTTATTTTGAGTGACAGACATAAATAATAATACGTGAATTTACTGTAATATTAAAACTAAAGAAGCTAAATTAGATCTGCTGAAAGTGCTAAGGACTTATAAGACAGAGATTGTATCAAGTTGTAAGGTACAGTTTCCTAGACGCAATAGATGGCCGCCACTAGTTGTAGCAATGAGCCGCGACGACTGATCTGCTAAGGGACAGCCATAAAGTTGTTCCGGCTTACGACTGTGCTGGACTCTGAGCAGTATTAGTAGGCATGAACTTGATATATCTCTGTTAATGATCTAAAGACCACACAAAAATTACCAAAAAATCTATTTTAATAAATGAAAAAATTTAATTTAAAAATAATAATTATTATTAGAGATGTAGCTGTGATAATGGGTGTTAGAGTAATTTAAAATATAAATTGTAAAATAATAGACAAAAGAAAACATTTCAATTTTAAATAGAATACGCAAACGGTAAACCTGGAATCAATACACGATAATAATTTTTGAATATTTAAATATTCTCTATAATGTTCCACATTGTACAAAAATTACAAAAAATGTCCTATAATATGAAAAAACATTTAAAATTATATATATAAAAAAAAAAAAAATGAAATATTATATCCAAGCAGTTTATGAAATAAAATCAAACTCTAAATATGGCGCCAAAAATATGTTTTTATTTCACAAAATGAGTATGTTTTTACTTTTTATATTTTAATTGTTTTTATTTTAAATTAAAAATAAAATGGTTTAATAATATACTTTTTTTTTTGTATCAATTAGCTTTTTTGCAAATATTAAATATCGATATTAAAAAAAAAATATATCAATATCAATAAATTGAGTTATGATATATCAATATTAATATTATCCATATTTTAATATAATAATAATAATAATAAATATAAACAGTCTATTCTAGTTAATGATTCATTAGGGATGAGAATCAGATTAGACTTAGAACAAACGGAAAACGACATAATTAAACAAACAAAAGCATTTAATTATATAAAATTGTAAAAAAAAATTTAATTTAATTACCATTCAATTACACATGATTCCGAAACTTAGAATTAATAATAAATAATAATAATCATTAAAAATAGTTGTTTAAAATATCGAAAACCTATCTGAGATCTAAAACACATTAAAAAATATTTCACATAATCACATATTAATATTTAACTATAGGCAAAAATTAAAAAAAAATTCTATAAATATTCTATTGATTACGGCACAAATTGGATGTTCCTTCATTTATATAATTGTTATTAAATCAGTAATAATAATATTAGTATATGTAAACAAAAATACATTTTATATACTACTATAAATTCTACTTAAATAAATTTAAAAAAAAATCAAATATTTACTCTATTACTTAATGTTTAAGTACATCATGATTTTAAAATAATACTACGTTTAGATACACATTTTATGGGATCTCATACACCGTTAGCTTTAAAATAACGCAAACATGAATGATATTTAGAACATATTTAGTAATGATATAAATATACCTAATATATTATGATATCACTATGTATATTAACTATTATTTGTAATATGGGTCAAATATGTACATAATACTTCTGGTTACTTCAAGAGGAGTCAGTATGAAATCGTATGTGATTTATTTATTTTATTTATTTCATTTAACTACAGCAATATCACCCAATTTCAGGATATTGTATTTTATTAGGATATCTTAATGTTATACATTCAAATAAAAAATGCATACAATCAAGAAGTTAAAAAGTAAAAAAAAACATATAACATTTGGAAGAAAAATTAAAAAAATACATAAAAAATATTTTCATTTTATACTCTATATGCTCGAATTCAACTATCCTTACATTGAAAACAAAATCAAAAAACTATAATCAAATGTATGTTAATTAAGACATGATATTACGTTGCCTATTTTTGATGGTGGATAAATATGTTCCGCTCTTCTCAATTAATGTAACAGACTTGCGGAACATCCTTATTTTTATTTTTAGGATAAATCGCGATTATATTCAAATTATTTAAATTTAAATTACAGGTTGATCATGTCGTAGACTTCTATATTTCAAGAATTATATTTATGGTTATAAATTTATGAAGTTATGAATTACAACACATAAAAGGAAAATATTTTAAGATAAGTTAATTTCAATTGAAGAAATCTATATTTATTTTAAAAAATTCACAATGTCGAATATTTGATCATATAATCGTTTAAAATATTTGCTTATACGAAAAATATCACTTACGTTTTAGATAAATAGTTAAACGAGTAAATATTTATATTAATATTTAAACTCAATAATTAATAATTAACATAGATTATATCTTAAGTTGTTCAATAAGCCGTACTAGAAGTTTACAATTAAATTAATGGAATTGCAAAGTCTTAAAATGCTTAAATAAAATTAAATAAATAAGTAATTAAACAAAAAAAAAACATTAACTAACGAAATTCATAAAAAAAAATTAATTTTAACACCAACGAACTGCGTATGGTTCCGAACTTAATAATAAATAAAAATAATCATTAAAAACTACTACTAAAAATTATAGACAACTATTTAAGCTCTACAGTCCATTAAACAAATATATATTGAATATTCATATATTAGTCCTTAACTCCAGACAATTTTATCAAAAACGCCTTTAAATTTTCTTTTGATTGCAATACAAGTGGATGATCCTTCATTTGTATTATTGTTACTAAACCAGTAATAAGTAATACGAGTATCTGCAAACAAAAATTCATATTTTTATATTAATTAAAATTGTACTCAAGTAAAATAAAAAAAAAAATACAAATATTGGCTCAATTATATAGTATTATATACTAACTGATATAATGCGATTTAAATTTATATTGAAAATTCCAAAAGCCGTAATTTCGCTTGATTCAAATACTGATATTTGGTTCATAAACAATTTAATCTTAAACAGAAATATAGAATTATATTGTGTAATAATGTCAATAGTGTTGTGACTTGTGTTGGTTAGTAAACACAATAGTACAATCATTTTAGTACATTTTTACTTCTAACTAACACATTAGGAAAGTATAATTACATTTAAATAATACAATATTACACATTGGTTTATTTACTTGAATTTTTAAATTTGGTGATAAATTAGAAATCCTTATTAAACGTAAATGAGATATCATCTTCCGTTTCTGAAAAAAAAAATTAACAAAACTATTTTGAATTCTATCTTTTGTCTGAAATAATTTGTAGTTTTGGAAATTTATTGTGGTGTAAGATAAATTAAACTTTATTTTTGTAAAAAAAATATTATAAATCATTTTTTTAACGAATATTAATATTATTGACAATAAAATTCATAATGTTTGTTTTAATACAATCTTGGATACTTCAATATTTCCGTTACTAATAGCAAAGATATATCTAAAAATGTAAACCGTAAATGTATAAACTAATACTTAAAAGGAAAAGATCAATCAACTTCATTAATTCTAAATACTATTATATAAAAAATATATAACACTTTTATAGTGTATTCTTTCCAAATCATGAACAATATATAAATACACAATACAAATTTGAAATTTATAAGCTTTATGAGCTTTATCAAAAAATTTACCAATATAATCTACTCTGCATTGTTTATATATATTTCTATACTAGTAATGTAGTTTATATATTATTTTATTTTATGTTTTTATGAAAAACAAATATACAGTTTTGTGACCATTGAAAGCCGTGAATTTTATTTTAAAAAAATTAATTTTTATTTTTTCATAATATGCATCATTAAAATTTAATTTTGTTTAAAAATTTGCTGATTTATTAACATATTATAAAATATAATTATTCGATATATTAGAAATTAAAGTTATAGAGTAAGTGAAGTATAAATATTTATAAATTAATAACTAAATGTTATTGTATTTATAAGCAAAAGATTTTACATAAAGAAAAATACCAACTATCAAATAGCAAAGGTCAATAAAGAAAATGTTTTATTTTTGTATCCAGGATTTAATAATAAATAAAATGAACCAAATTTTATATTTGTTTAACCTCAATAAATTGCAATAAATCATAACAAATCTAAAAATATAGATAAAATACTAGGGAAAAATAAATTATTCTATAAAACAGAAAATAGTTTTCAATCAGAAGTAAATATTAGTGAAACAAATATTAAATTTAAAATGGCAGCTAATTAACATTTTTCGTCCAGTATATTTATTGTAATACAAGATAAATATGTATTGGTATTTTTTGAAAATTTTAAACTAATTGCAAAGGAAAAATGATGGTAAAATGATACAAATATATAGTATAAAATATAGTATATTCTAATGGTGTAAAACAACATTACAGTTTTTATATTTTATAATAATACTTTATATATTATATTATAAATACATAGATATATATATCCCAAACGCATACATCATTTTACATATTATCCATATTATTATGGAGTAACGACATATGGTAAGAGTTTTTGACTATTATTGATTAATTTTATTAAAATGAATAATAATAATTTTTGGCCCCTCTACGTACATATGATATATGCCTGTGTCATTATTAAATATTATGAGACTACAAATTAGAATTTAATCAATTTACTAAAATATAAATATTTAAAAAATTGTTACCTTTTCATGTACATCTGAAGCAGCAATGATAATAAATAAAACCAATATGACATTTTTGAGATTGAAAATGTATGGTAAACATTCAATTGCAAAATTCTTAAAATAGAATTCATTATTAATTATTATATTATTTTTTGGACGAAGAAAAGCATAATAAATACAGATTATCATATTAATATAATTGAATACAAAGAAGGCTAATAGTATTTGTCCGTAACCTTTACTGAATACTCTTAATAGGTCCGATAATTCAGCGTGTAACAAACGTAAATTATCAAGCATCATTCCTGTTGTAGAATGTGTTAATTCACAAGGAACAGCTACAAAGTCTGGAAGAAGATATTCCCAAGAATCATTCAATGTTTGGAATCCAAACTTCAATTGTTGTAGAAAAAAACAAGAGGAAAAAACTACTGTAACATCCATTATGAATTCAATACGAATAAAATAAATGATAATAGTATTGATGTCTATGTCCTTTGGTGGATATAAGAACATAAGCATTAATGTCATCCCAATATAATAAATTATCGTGAGAATAAATATTTTGTTCCAATAATTTTTTTTTGGTAAAATTTGACGGTTCAACAAAAATCTCTGGAATGATGTTAGTTTTTGGTCGTATTCGATGATGCCATTCATCAACCTACAATAATCAAAATACAAAAAAAAATTGGTTATTTAGGAATTCTTTTGTTTTTAGTTTTATTGTGTACACATAGTATTAAAGTATTGTCGTCCAGAAAAATAAAAATGCATCATGCTTGTAATGTTAATAACACTACTTTGAGCTATAGACTTAAACCGATGTCAATATTTGCAACGCAAATTTTGAAATTTTCCGGAAAATGTGTTTTCTTTTTAAGGGTAACAATATCACATATAACTTATTTTTCTTTTAGTTATCAATTTCAATCTTGTGCTAACTTATTTCTTGTTTTGCAAAAAAAATATGTTTCATTGAGATGTCTGTAAATCGTTATATTGATAAATATGGTAATGAAGAAATGACAATAAATATTAATGATGTGTAATGATGGACACAATTATACATCATTAAAATAAATACATTTAACGAAACTAATTAAATATAATTGACTATAATCACCACATTAATCACTACATGTCGAGGATTGGGACATGCTGCTATCATTCTTTGATGTCAACCAAAGGGGGCATCTCACAATCATCGTCTATCTATCTATCTAAGCCCATAACACACACACAATGGCTCTCAGTCGCTCTCTTTATAGGTACACTGTCAATATATCTTTTTTAAAAATATTTTTTGTGTTCTTTTTAATAAAAATAAAACTTAAATTATATCACGACATCGTCAACAAATTTTTGGTATATCATTTCTACCTACACAATCCTAATTCAAAAAAAAAAAACAAATCATCTTCGTTGGAGACTTGGAGATTCAGTGAAAGGTAAAGAACATATTTTATTATCCGAATATATATATATATATATATATATATATATATATATATGCCAAGAAAAACTCTCGTACTCACTTCCCGATAATATACCACATTAAGTGTGTTATTTCATATAATGAGCTAAAGACGTGAAATTTGATATACTATTCAATTAAATCTCATATAAATATATTGATCATCCCAATTTAAAGCTTTAATATCTTACATTCTTAAGTCAACTCATTATATATACCCTTTTACCTCTATTTATTTACCTCTAACACATTCCACCAAATTTTTAACTTATTTTCAATCATATTTTTAACTCATTACAGATGAAACTAATTAAAAAAATCCCAGCAATAAGAACGCATTATTCTAACAATCAGTCACCGTCATTATTTTATACACAGACAATTGATCCCCGTGAAATTATTTTTTTTTTGTCATAGCACTTACGTTTTTGAATAGGAAAAGATAAGTTACGAATTTTGATAGGTTTTGAATAAAATGGTATTCTTTGCAAAAAACAATAAAATGTATTTTTAAATAATTGCAAGAAACCTATAAGTGGAAAAAAATTAAAAAATTATTGATTTGTAATACTTTTATATTGCTCCAGAATCAATTTTCTGTGCATAAAATTATGTCGCAGGTAGATTTTCGGCATATGACATTTTTTCGAAGCGACCAATTGTCCTAGATCTTTGTAATCTGTAGTTATTTATTGAGGTCGCTGGATGATGTTATTTTGAATTAAATGGTATAAAATCATTGTAACTTCTGAAAAATATTGTATTTAATTACATGTGTTTTAATATAATTAAAAAAAACAGAAAACTTTTTACATTTGAAAATATCACAAAAAAAAAAAATTTGTGATTTATAGAAAATACTAATATAAACTTTGGATGAAAATTGCATGTATCTATGGTACCTATTTTTTTGTTAAACATAAAAAATAAAACCGATTTGCATAAAATTGGATTTGAGTAAAAATATTTAATTTATTTTTTTGTATTTCGAGCCAATTTTTAAAAACTATTGGGATTTATTTACTTTTGACCCAAAAACCCCTAAATGTACCAGATTTTCTACCACATATGATGCTGATAAAGAAAAATTCAATATGTTCAACCTATCATAATTCCTATGAAGTAATAAATTACATATAGGGTGAATGTGTGATAAATATGTTATAAAATACACTTTGAAATTGAAGCTGACCTATTATTTCAACTCAGAATAGTTTTTCGTGTACAAAGATTTAATAACGTACTTTTTCCGTTCCAAATGTAAAATCTATAAACAAATAATATACCCAATAATTAGCAACGAACTCTCACGATACTCGGTCCACCATGAAACATTTAAATCACGTTTTAAAAAATAATCTTCAAAATTAAGTGATTTTAATGAATTTATATATAAATGTTGTAAATCATTGAATTTTTAACTTATGTACAAGTATGAATGTGACCTATTCGTCCTAATTTATGGCATATAATATATTTGAAACCCACCATATAGACATATAAAAGAAGACTAAATTCCTCAGTTACTTTATATTTTTTAACTTTGTTAATTTGTTGGTATGGTTGGCTTTATTTTCTTACCGTATCAACTGATTTTCAGATATTCTTGATGCAATAATGACGGACCATATTTTGAATAACATTATTATTTCAGGAAAAAAATAATTTATGTACAAATAGTGAGTAATTATAATTAACATGATCATTCTTGCAATCTCAAGACATTTATATATTGAAGCTGTACTTTGAATTAATAATCCACCCGGATCTAATACGTAAGACATGTTAATAATGCCAATACATTTGCACAAGTATAGAATATTTCTTAAAGTTATTTTATTAACATTAGTCATATTAAGAAAACTGTTTTTTATACACTAAACATTTAAACAAAATATTTAATTCTTATAAACACTGTTATGGTATTTTAATGCATTTTTAAATAAAATTACTCCAAACAATTGAAATAATTGATATAATTGAATTATAAAATAATTTCATTGGAAATTGATGTTTATTTAGTTAGGGTAATAATTATTATGTCGCCCAAGTACACAAAATCGTGAATAGGTTAGGTTCCATATATTCATGATACATATACTTATATGATATTTACTTTGTTAATTTTAATACCTAATAATTAATTTATAGTGTATGATTATCATTTTATATTTTTAGTTAGTACAGCTGTGCGACGTCGATCGCCACGTCCTTATCGCACCGTCCGACCGACCGACCAAACATGCATACACTACATACATTAATATTATTATTTATATCCAGTGGATAACGCCCATGGACAAGTCTGCACTGTCGGCAGTAGTCAGTTGGCCTCCTACCGTTTTGTGCATAAGATTTCGAATAAAGAATGATAAACTATATTATGTGTGTCGACTACAAATATCCTATCATTTCTTTTATCCATTTGTGCCATCTACATTTTATGTCTCGATCGCCCCTTACAATAGTTAACGTGCATATATATATCTTATGATTTTTAGATTAACATGCATACAGAGTTTGGCACAATTTTATCTAGATAACTATTCGAATAATTTTCACAACAGATTATTCGAATAAAAAAATATTTGAATAAAACATTAATTAAATAATTTTCAAAACTTTTATTGAGCTCTCTACAAAAATGTAAAAATAGATTAGACATTAAGATATTAGATGGGAAATGTCCCATATAGCTATTATTATTATTAGCTAATATTATTATATTTATTATTATTGATGTGAAACATCTATAACCGCACGTAAAACAAGTTTCTGGCGTGGCGACGCATGCCGTGGCGACGCGTCGCCACCAGAGTGGGGGAAGACGTGTGGTGACGCGTCGCCATGCGCAACCGACTGCGATTCTCTTCCCACTCGATCCCGTGTTAAGCCATCTCTCTCGCCACACAGCTCGGATACATACTGTAAAATACGATACCAAGGGGAGCTGTCATTACAATTTGAAGTCCAGTCTGGATTAAAGCAGGGTGATGCAATGTCTCCTATATTATTTAATCTTGCGCTTGAAAAAGTCATGAGAGATATGTCAGTATGCCACGAAATGGAGCTAAACGGAAAAAATGTAATGCTAGCGTACGCTGACGATATTGTAATATTAGGAGATAAAGAAAACGATGTGGTTATGGCCGCGGAGAAATTAATAGAGTCCAGTCGCAGAATGAACCTTACTATAAATGAAGGAAAAACTAAGTACCTAGTAATGACTCGACGCTCAGTAAATAAAACAGAACTAAAAGTGGGACCCTACTCCTTTGAGCAAGTAGATGAATTTAAATACCTCGGAGTCAACATAAACACAAAAAATAATATGCATAAGGAGATCCAACTGAGAATAAATAGTGCAAATAAAGCATATTTTGCCATGCGTAAGATGCTCATCTCTAGACTATTATCCAAAGGTACGAAAGAGAAACTGTATACTTCTTTTCTGCGCCCGATAGTAATGTATGCGTGCGAAACTTGGTCAACAACACAGGGAGATGAAGAAAAACTACTCATTTTTGAAAGAAAAATTTTACGGAAAATTTACGGACCTGCTAGACTTCAAAATGGTGAATATGAGAGAAGAAAAAATGAAGATCTGGAAAGGTTATTTAGCAAGCCAAATATTAAATTATATCTGAAAGCAAAACGTCTGGAGTGGGCTGGTCATGTTTGGCGAGATACCGATAGTCTTACGAGAAACGTCGTAATAAAAAATCCCCAAAAAAAGCGTCCAAGAGGAAGACCTCGTCAGAGATGGTTAGACAGGGTGAAGAAGGATATTTTAGCTATCGATAACTCCAAACGACTGGAGGACGCGATGGACCGGAATGGATAGAGAGACTTGGTGGAAGCTTGCAAAAGGCCTCAACGGCCTGTATAGCAAAAAAAAAAAA
>JACXSJ010003896.1:0-18120 GCA_014851325.1 Pentalonia nigronervosa
TACAATCTATCTGAATCATCAGCTGAAATACTTAACAATCACCCTCAATCCATAGCAAACATCATCCAATTTATCACAGCCGCCAATCTTCTAACCAAAATATAATTAAACTAGATTTAATATACAATACATGTAAATCACTTTAAGTTTTAAGTTCTATTATTAGTTTTGTTTTTTATTTTCTGTAAACCCAATGGCCCATGCTGCCGAGGGTATTTATTTTCAATAAAAAAAAAAAAAAAAAAAAAAGAATTTGTTTCGTAGATAAGTTAAAATATTAAATATTACGATAAACTTTAGTTATGTAGTTCGACTGATATAACTAGTTGGAAATTTGAAAATACTGAAAATAATAGAAATCAAAAGAAAATGACTAAGTGAGTGACGTATTTAATAAATAATATGATCAATTGAGATACCTATAGTGAGTATTATAGTAATAATTGGTATGATAATTTATTTTTAAATTTTTTAACGACTAAACAATTAAAATAATTGGACAGTTTTTATAATATTGTCTCCAAAGGTGAAATAGCTCAAATTGAGGGATATAAGTTCCCCCTCCACCACCAATAACATGCTTATTACCATAAAATGTAACAATTAGTACTAATTACTAGATTTTGAATTGGGGGGGAGGGGTTTGGCCGATATTTGAGGAAACTAAGTCTCCCCAATCCTGCACCCTCTATTTGCACCAATGATTATCTCCTTAAAGTATTGTTTTATATAACCAATTCATATTTATATTGTTTATTATTTTTATTCGTCTTAATATTCATAACTGATATATTATATTAGATAGGTAACCGTAATTTATTAAATGTTATGATAATGACCGGAGGGGCGCATATTTTATACCTAACGTCGATTAATTCACCGGATATGCATTATTGGCGATAAATTCGTAAGTTTATTTCCGAATTTCCAGTTTATAGTGATAGCCTCGGTCAATTCCAATACACGTGTAAGAGTTCAGTTCACAATTTGTTTGTGTATATTGTAGTTGTACATTCTAAAGTATTATTCATGCCCGCCGTGAAAGCTTTTGGGGCAGTTGGTGTTGATCAATGGCAACGTGGTAACTTAATACTTGATGATGGGGGACCCGCGAGCCAGTGAAAAGGGGATGTCTTACCTTGGTGGGTAATTCCCACAGGAGCCGTTTGGAAACGTGCCGTCGGTCTGTGAACAGATATCTCTTTACATGAAAAGGCTGCGTTCGTATAGAGGACAAAAATCTTCTCTATTAAAAAACATGAAATGTCGTTTCATTTTCATTGAAAAAATAGATACTTTTTAAAACAAAACAAATTTTTATTTTACTCGGATAAAATATTTTGGTGCAATGCTCTCATTAGTGCATGATATTTGTATCTCAATATTTTGTATATTATTATTCAAGTGGTTTTATATGGATAACATTTCACTTACACTGATGTACAATTCAAGTTCAAACAATAAAAATTAATAAACAACAATAACGAAATAATAATGAATACCTAAGTCGTTTTGTTAACGTGAAATCTCTTTGAATAAGTAGTACGTATAAGTATAATTTTTAGGTTAGTATTAGCCTAAATCCCCTTAATAAATTATAATACACAATACAATCAGTTTTATTTACATAAAAAAAAAAAATATTTTTTCTTTCCGAAAATTAAGGTAAAAAATGCGTGTATAGTGTGAACGATTCCCATTTTTTCATCCAAATCGATACTAAGAAACGAATGGGCATTAGGAAATAAAAAAAAAGCAAAAAACTATATCAAACATATTATTGAATATAGTGAGAGTACTGTTTCTTGAATTTTTTTTTTATAGAATTCTATCAATATAACAAGAATAAATGATATCACGTATATACAGTATACGTTATACCTTCGATTGATTTGATTTTAGGTTTAAAATAGATTACTATGTTTGTGCGGTTAAAGCTTTAATAGTATTTCACTTTATAGCATTTTGTATTTATTTATTTATTTATTTATTCATTATAGATTTTACATGTAAACTAGTTATGTAAAATTGAATAACGAGTCTACATAATTTCTGGAAATAAACAAAAAATTACTAACTTTGGTGTAGGTTTGAATTTTTTTTTAACCTGCTAAGATTTTATTTAAATTGATTGCTATATAGTTCAAAACACAATTACTTAATTGATATGACAACAATGTTGTTCTATCTATCAAATATGAATACATTAAATTAATTAGAAAATAATAATAAATGTATTTATATTATATAGTATGTAAATTGTTATTGTTTATCGTTAATTTTGAAACTTAATTTGGTACTTATTGTAATATTATAATATTGTATTATATTTAATACGATTTTCGTCAGTAAGTTATTAAATGTATTAAGTAGGCATTATTTTTGATTATCTAATTATCGTTTGAAAAAATAAACATATTTTCTGATTAATAAATAATGTTTGGTTCATGTATTTAACAAAAGAGGAGAAAGGAGTTGGTTCATGGTATTATATATTAATATTTTTAAGTTAATTTTTCACACTTCTTAATCAAACAAATTTAATAAAAAAATAATATTTTACTAGATACAGTATTTAATTTAAAAAAAAGGAAAAACTGGAATATTTTTAGAAGTTAAAAAAATGTCCTTTATTAAAAAAATTGAGTTATATAATTTAATAATAAGTTGATTTAATATTGGTAATCCTATAATGGAGCTAATAACCTTGATGTCGATGTTCAAGCAATAATAATAATTAAAAAAATAAAGTAATTGTTTTAAAACAGACGGAATGGAGAATACTTAATATGAAATAAAATACCTATGATATTATATCCGTATCAAACTTAGACTATAACGGGTTACAAGGCACTATTTAGGCAAGCCGTTATATGTATTATTACGTATATCATAATAATAATGTGTCTAATTTAATTACCGTATCCATATATATATATATATATATATATATATATACACCTGTACTAAATTACAGTGTAACTACTCAGCTTTGTAATTAATATTTCTTTGTAAACTTAAGTTGTAAAATGTAAATGTATAATCCAAACAAAGTATATATATATACATTATATTTGCACATCTCGTGTAGTAGAAAATATGCGTTTACAAAATAAATGAGGACAATGAAGTCCAAATTATATATATACTATTCTGTTCCAAGTCTGCGGTAAAATATTTTCTAGACTTTTATTTTTGAACTTAAATTTATAATTAAATTTGACTTTCACATTATTGTCGTCACAATATGTCATGACGTAGATTATTCAAAAATAAAATAAAAAGAAGAAAATGCATCGACTTTTTGACTTGGTACATAAAGGGTATGAAAAATAGGACACGTTTCCTTGTATTATTCAATTTCACAATTTAAGATTTTTTTAAAAAAGAAAACAATAAAAGAAAGATAAGAATTTCATTGCTATTCGTTATTAATTATTTAATTATAACTTTTTACAACGAAACATAATCCTAGTTAGCGAATTATGTCCGTTTCGGTGTTGTTCAATTTTCAGTATCATAAATGCAAACTTTAAAAATAAATAAAAATACGTTCAGTTTTTTTTGTGGCAGGTTCAGTTGAGTTGGACAATTTATTATAAATACAATTAAAAATATGTACACTGAGCTTTTTCATCGGAAAATGTATCAATGATATCATCGTAATTTAATTTTTTTGTCAAATCTGACTATATGGTTAAAACACCTAAACAATTTAGCCATTTGTCAGTAGTCTTTGATTTTAAATAAGACTTAATCATTTTCAAGACAAAAAAAGACTTTTCTGCCGAACAGCTAGGAATAGGATAGTTTACTAATGCAATTTCTACATATAGATACAATATAAAAATCTTGATAATTATTTTTAATGATCAGAAAGTGCAATTTGAAGTACAGTTTTAGGTAAGACATCACTTGGTATTGTTGATAAAAACGATAACTACAGTAATAATTGTATTATTTGTACTATTAATATTTTTCTATCAGTCTCCACAATTTACCATCCCTAAAAGTTTTCCGCCCGGGGTCCAAGCTCTCCCCTGCTTCCTAAATACATCTCTGATAGTTGTTAACTATAGTGGGTAGGTACTGCGTATTAACTCTGAACGCTGTTACGCTTATGTCACACTTAAATAATAATATTATCACTCGTCTATTATGCACCGCACGCGTTATTCGGGTGCACTGATATCTGGTACCTGTAAATGCGTGTGATGCACTTGTGCGTTATTGTAGTATAGAAATCAATGGAGAAATCGTAATGCAATATGACGTGCGATATTGTCGTTGTCACGCACGCCCCGTTTCTTGACCCGTCTAAATTCGAAAACCGATAAATATCTATCGTTTTCGCGGGAGGCCACTGTACATAGCTGCTGCTGCACACCCCTTCCTACCCTCGTGTCCAGGATTAAAACGTTGTTATTTCCATCGGTACGCCGCTGACTACACCGACCAATAAATCACCAGTCGCCGTTGCACGGTCCGTTCGAATTTTCTATGCCATTGATTAGTTTATATGAGCTTTCCGCTCACTTCGCGTCCTCTGGGGCCAAAATCTGCTACATCAAAACAATAAATGTGCCAAAGGGACGGAGACGCACCGCGCCGTGCCGTAAACAAGATTACTTTCTGTGCGTATATATACCGACCAATTCCCTTGATCTCTTTGCCAGAGAAACGAAGAAAAAAAAAAGAAAGAAAGAGAAAAAACAATTTATCCGTGTTCCATTACTATCTGAATACAAATTGGTTTTTCGTATTTTGTGGGCTCGTGGCCACCCGTATAGGGTGGGTGACCTGTGTTTTCCTGTTTTCACGTGAAAACACGGTGACCGTACTGTATACATATATATACGTATGTATAGAATCCGGGCAACAAGTAGAAAAAAGAAAGGTAAAATAATATAACCTATAGGCAGAATACTATAATATTCAGCTCGGGTGCGTATTGCCATCAAAGCAGACTATCTAACTAAATTTTCTAATTATTACTTATTTTCATGTATTTATTAATTATTCTCATAATATTTTAATCAAGAAATTATCAACAAGTGAAATAAAATCATCATTTTGTTATTAACGAAAAAAACGGTTAATATTATTTCAGTGAATGCATTTCAACTTGTAATCCAACGCTTAGAGAATAAAAAAAGAAAAACAATATTACCGTGATGTGTGAACTAAATATATTATATATTAGGTTTATAATAATTTTTTTTTTTATTATTATTAAAAAAAATAAATTAAAAACAGAACAAGTTAAAATAAAATTTCATATTACATTTTGATTAACTTACTCCAATAAGCGTAGCTTATGGTGGGGCAAATGAGTTACTTATCTACAAACTTAAAATAAATATATAACAAAAAAGAACAAAATGATAAAATATAAGTAAAAAAAGAAATAATATACTATTATGTCTTTGCTGAACAAATATTATTCAGATCTTTGTAAATTTATTAGGTGCAAAGAAGTTTAATTCCTACTATAAGAATTAGTATAATTGAAAATGAACATTTATCGCTATAATGAAATAAATAGCGGAAGTACTGATTCTTGAAAAGTTTTTTCATATTGAATTTTATTTTTATTGACTTACCTAACATAATTTTATGACTATTATTTATCTTACGTTTAATATTTTTTAGTGTAGAAATTCGCCTACCTATTAATATTATTCACATGTTTATATTGTAGATGTCCTTGGGTATTTTATAAGTTATTTGCGAATAAAGTAATAAGTAAATCACATAATATAGTTTAAGATTACATAAAGTTTAAATTTATCATGGTGACATATTACATGTTACAAAAACACAAACTCATTATGTCGTAAATCACTCGATAATGAGCCTAACCGTTCAATAGCGTTTACAAGACATCAAGTCAAACGAGATAGTAAAGATGAGAAATAATATCGTGGATTTAAAATTTTTAACTACTGAACAAACGCACACATTATGTTGAAGTTGTATCGTTATTGATGTAAAAAAATAAGTGGATTCAATAACAACTTGGTATAATGAAAAAAAAACAACATTTCGGTCGAGACGAAAAGCCATGAAGTATAATACTATGTTAACGTTACAATAATTATTATAATAAATTTATATGAGAGACGAGAAGCGGGAAATTCCAGTATTCTGCCGGTAGCCCTCAACCAGGACAACACATTTAACAGCTGATCAACTTCTTTAACAACTCAGAATTAAATAAATTATTGTAGTTGTTAAAGAAAATGATCAGCTGTTAAATATATATATATATATATTTATATAATAAAATGAACTATCTATAATGTAAGTTAAGGTAATGTGATAAAAAAAAAAACTAATCGACATCGACGCTGCTGAGGATAAATAAATAAAATAATAAATACATGTATATATAACTGATAAATTAAAACATATAATATTACATATTATATTTTATAAACATATAATTTTTGCATTTGAAAAAAAATTCATTTTACGTTATTAAAAATCTAAACAATTTATCGTTATTTAGAATTAAAATGTTATATAATGTTTGCGTTTGTCATTAAAAATAATATCTAATGCGAGGAATGGATACAGAATATAATAAATTCTTGAATTGATTTTTATGTGATACTAATAAATCGCGCAACAATTATTTAGTTTTGCGATATTTATTGTTTAATGATATTCTATATATTACATTTTGTGTTGTTTTATTTAATGATATATCATATATTTTGTTAATTGTTATGTTTTGTTTTGTGGTGTTTAATTATTTTTGTTTATAGTTTTCCGTTTGAATTACGTTTACAAATTTAAATCGTTTTTTTATCACATATAACGTTTGTAAGCCCTGGTTTATGTATAGTTTATATAGTTTATGCCTGACAAATAATCACACGTAATATCAATCACTATTATAATTTATAATATGTTATAGCAATTTTGGATTAAGTGTTATTGAAATACTTTAAATTGCAGCCTAATATATAATTATTACAAATTACATTGACTCGAAATAATATTAAAGTAATCTCTCGAAATATTTTTTCCAGTGTATCCTATATTTTCTCTTTAATTTTTTATTTTTAAATACTAAAATAGATATTTACATTTTATGTCTAATAAATAATAATATACAGTTAATAGGGAATAAAAGACGGTTTTATAGTTTTAAACACTATGTCACTATTGACGTTAAAGAGATAAACCACATTAGTGTTTTTATTGTAAATATAATAATTTTGATTTTTTTAAGTATAAAAATAATAAAAATTCAAGTTAGCCTTAGTCATAAGGTTTTTTTTACAATGAGTTATACCTGAGTTTAAAAAGAATCTCAGCGGAATGGTAGTATGACAATGTGATTTTCATTAAAGTCTATTTTTGTTTATGCGAACAAAATGGAAATGGATTTGACGCAATATGATTTTATTGCGTCTGAATAGATGATAGAAACTTTGTAACTTTTTCATCACAGTCATTTTTCACAAAGTTATTCTCAAGATTTTAGTTCATTTTCTTTATTTGTCATTTCCAAGAGAGTTCAACTTTGGCTTACAAGATTTAAACATGATTGCAAATAAAATAACTTTGTGGAGATTAATACTTTTTAATACAAAAAATATAAAACATTTTGATTAAAAAAAGGACTTAATTAAAATAAATTATAATTGTACTGCAAAAGTAGAAATAGGTGTAATTTGGTCGTATATACAAGTTATATATTAAAGTCTATTCAAGTTTACGTTAGAACCATTCTTATTTTACTTAATTCAAAACTCGTTTCTGAAATCTAAAGAAATAAATTAATCTTTATTTTGAACAATTTCAGTATAATTCATATAATTATAATATTATTATAAATAACTGTACATCGATAAAATTTCTGTTCAAATGGTTTCGCTAGGACAATGCGTTTTTAAATATTTAAAAAGAAAAAAATATTTTTCATAATTAATTTCATTAAACGTTCATTCTTTTTTTAAAAGTTTCAAGTGCTTTTTTAAAGGTTTTTTTCCACGCGTTAGTCTGAAATTCATCAGCAGTACCTATAGCATTCAAGAGTTTTACGATATCTACGTTATGTTTCGATCGGAAAAAAATTATAAACGAACAATAAATAGTCAGACGCCAGTCGGCTCTCGAATGTCGTTGGTGTGTGTCTGAGAACAACCGCAACTACAGTAATAATAATGGTATAATAATATACAGAAAGACGTATCCGACGGTATAGAACCGCAAAATTGGATTTCTGGTGGTGCGTCGGGAGCCTAAAACAATTGCGGTGCCTCGTGCGTCAGAAGAAAAACTGCTTGAAACTCTCCCGGGCCGACCTTTTTGCATTCACGGTCTTCTGGTGCCGGTCATAACAGGATGTGCGCGAATATCGGCGTCGCAGCATTATGTGGAGGCGACAGCGGCGGCGGCGGCGGATTTACGATGCGAGAAACTCGAGATTTATTGGCGGAAAGTGTGGAAAAAGAAGGCTCGCGCGACACGCAAAACACACATCAGGAAAGAGTTTTCTCGTCCTTTTTTTTTTTGCTTCCACCATATACGCACATATCATTATCCATATATATGTGCATACACGTATAGAGTGGGACGCGATTCGGGCGGATATCCGATTTTCTGGAACGCCGCCAGGATTAACTGCACCGCCGCCGGCTGTTTTTCCCCGTCTGCCGCGCGCGGTCTATACCCCCACCCCACATGTAATCGTCTGGATATATTCGTCCTGCTGCCGTACACTCCGTCACCGCCGGCATCGTCGTGCCCTTGTCGCCCGCCCCATCGCGCGACCCCTCTCGTCGTCCGCCGAAACGGGCAGGGCGTTTTTCCTTAATCCGTACATATGCTTCCGTGCCACCATTACTTACCGATCTCCTCACCCTCGCCAGCATTCCGGCCCATTGATATCGATCTCACGCAGCATTGTTCTATAATAGAGGACGCGCGTACGTTCGTCGCCATGGAACGGACGGCGGGCGGGGGATGGGGGTGAATCGCGCACGAGGACATAAACCATCAATAACGCGGACGATCCCGCGGATAACAATCGGGTCTATATCGTTCCGCGGTAAATTATTTTTTTCTCGTCGTGCCAATAGTACATTGGTAATTTCCTCGCGGAAACTGCACATACATATTATTGCCGGCTACCCACCTATATACGGCACCTTTATACGAACTCGACGATTTTACACCGTGTTCCCAAACCAGCGGTGTAGCCGTACTATGCCTAGTACCTATACTTACTTGATTATTGTATTACATATTATTATGTATACACCTACCCGTTGTGTAAACCATCGCGAGACTCTGCAGCAGGGATATAATAAACGGTCTACGGTCGCGGCGCGTATTGCAATATAAAGTTATACCGCCGCCAAAGTATGGCGCACGTACACGAACTCTGACGACTAGAAGATTTTTTAAGATTTCGCACAGGCCGTTTCTTTCTCGCAACGTTCAACGGCCCATTACGCCTTCCGCTCATTTGTACGCACTTCGTTCTAAATCCGGATGGTTTGTATATATCGGTATATTACATATTCCATATAGTATATATATATATATATATATATACAGTGCACATACGCAAGACGCTTAGCGCGCCCACATGCCTTGGTACTAAAAATGATTTAGTGTCGCTAAGCGTATTTTTCGCACGACGGAAGTGGCGAGCGGGCGGGGAGGAAGAAAAAATGGAAAACAACCAGGCGGGCACGTAAAAAGTAACACGTGCCGCGCGCGCGGTATTTGTCCGGGATACGTCTTACTTCGAAGTCTCTAACCGAAACACATATATTACATGGATATATATATATATTATATATACGTGTATGCCAATCATAAATAAAACGGGAGGGAAAACATAATACTGCAGGAGAAAGACCCGGTGATCTTTTGTTAAGACTCGACATGAAACGTGCTCTGAAGGTTAACCAAGTTTTCCTTTTAACCCTCGGTACGGAGAAGACGAAAAAAAGAGGCAGTAATTGACGTATAGTCCGGATAGCCTCACTCCATCTAACCACCATCACCGACCGTCGACCACCCGACTGCCTCGCGTCGACAATGGTTCAGTCGACCAAAATGAAACTGCAAACACCGAGCGGAATTTCATGTATTGGCGCCGACGGATCTTGCGGAATACGAATGACTGTATAAGGGTTCTCTTAGAGAATTCGTAACACAGGCAGTTGCAGTCCGTGGGAATCGATATAATATAATATAATATACTTATACTCATAATGTACTTTCGGGAGTGCACGTATCTTTGCGGAAATAGTATTATTATCCGGTACAGCTCGGTGGAAATGTATTCAAAAATCTGGGTTTCATTGCGTTAAAAACATTGCAATATACTGAATAAAAAATAAATTAAAATAAAGTTCTTTTAAATTGTATATTATATAAATGCATATATATAGTTATATAGTTATATATATATATATATATATATATATATATATATATATATATATATAACTAAAATAAATAGAATACAACGTACAATAGTGTATAAACATAATGTTAAATAAAAATACATAACTCTGTGTTCATTTTCAATTAACCGATTTAACATTACATAATAAAATGTATCATATAGATTTCATGTAGAAGACTTACATATAATTATATATATATTATATAAACAAAAAAATTGCGAAAACCTAATTCAACAAAATTTAAATCTATATAAAATATTTAATAATTTTCAAAGTCCGATGATCAGGAAATCTAACTATCGGTCAGATATTGTCAAATGGTATATTAATAAACCCTAATTAACACGTCAACACAGGCTATAAACGACCGACTCAACCCAACACAACTCTTGACCATGGAAAATTAAGATATGAAATAATAATACACTCGCGGCGCCATCTGTATGATTCATACATTGACTTTGATAAAAATAAATGTCTACAAAATTACTCATTTGACAGTACACTCGCTTAGTATTAAAATAAATTATGTTTAATAATTTATATTTTATCTTGAATAGAATCTAGTAATATGGTTAAGAAAATAACTATTTTATAAAATCAATCCTTAAATTGACTTATTATTGTATTTTATTTATAAAGTATTTATATTTTCATTTAGTTTTTAAAATTTTGAACTGTGTACAATGTATATACGTTAATATGTCTATTTAATCACGTGGAATATGTGTATAAACTATGAATTAATAATATTTTGATTAAATTATGCAGCATCTAATTTAATTGAGAGAATTTTGTAAATGATGGTTAAAATTATTTGAAACAAAATTATACTAGCATTATAGAAGTACATATTTGTAAAATACTATAAAACATCATATGGTTTCATATTTTAGTTTTTAAATGATTACAATTGGCGGAGAGCAAGAGAAAATTGTACGTGGTTCGGCTTGTACCTAATTAAAACATGTTAATTTCTTACGACCACTGTGAAAGTAATAGCCTATCATATAATATATTATATACATATTTAAATAATATAATAGTTTTGGATTTTACTTTTTAGGTCAAGTGGGGGATTATGTAAGAAAAAAACCAGTGGATAAAGTTTATTGTTAATTACTCAGTTATATATTTGATAAAGTAAGTGCAATTTTAAATATTTAAATGTTGGATTTTTGAATATATTTTTTAAGTTTCCTTTCAAATATTTTATTATTATTTATCGACGCCAGGAATGTCAGTAAAAGATTAATGAAATAACTGCAATGTTGGCATGAAAATAGATATCATACGCAGGTCACTGCAGAATGCAACACGTGAATTTCTGAGAGAGACGTTTAAAACGGCGATGGTTATCATTTGCTTTCTACGAAACAATGGCAAAACCCTTTAAAAACCTCGAGGGATTTTCCCCTAAAACACATACCGAGATTGGATACAACGTATTATCATTTTCAAAGTTGAGACCAAACCTTGTATCACAATACACCATCACACGCCTCAAGCTATATACTGTTCGCAAGGAATGTAGATATGGGGTGACAATCCGTTTGGACTTGGATATAATATGTTGTATTATATAATGTTCAGAGCGGGTTAAAATATTATACACAGCATAAGAAATCGTGAACCGCAGAAAAACAAATTTATGTGTTATAATATTATCTAGGTATATATCTAGGTAGTGTGTCATCAAATTAATAGATAACATTAATATATAAAATAGGTATATAATTATAATCAGTATTATGTATATAGTATTATTTTTAATATTTAATTTGTAACTACATACAAATATTTAACAAAATTAATTTTGTTTTGTGGTTTTAAGTAATAGACATGAGTTTATGTATAGAAATTAAAGTTGATTTCGCTTTAGAAACAAATTAGATCATACTAATAATTATATACAATTCACAATAACGGACATTTGAAAAATGTATACCTACAATTATTTTTTCTATATAAAACAATAATATTTAACTATTATTTATAGATTTACGAATTATTAATTGAATCATGTTTATTATTTATTTTTTATTTTTAAGTAAATCAAATGTGTAGTGTAGAGAGAATTCAACATTCCAATTGAAATTTATATGTTAGATTCAGTTGTATACAACTTTTAATACTTAAAATTATATCCATTAAGCCGACGTAACATAAACAGCATGTATTTAATAATTTCTAAGTTGTAATACAATGCATTTAAATGTAATGTAATGCACGCAATTGCCATAAATATTGTTTATTCGATCAATATTTTTGATAAAAGGATAAGCAAAATTTCTAATAGGTTATAGATAGATAAATATCGATGGTATTTGTATACTTTTACTATGTCACAAGATTGAAAATAATCATTAAATATTAGATGAATTATCAATCAAATCTGAGCAGTAGGTATTGTAAAAGCCTGTACTCTTCCTATATAATAATGACATTCTTGTATAGATCAAAAAGAAAATATATAGTCGATATTTTATGTAATGTAATTTAAATGAAAAAATGACCTAAAATAATATTGTGGTATAGTAGTAAAAATAAAATATTTTAGACAAAACATGTATCCACTACACGTTTATTGAATAGTTTTTAGCCCAACATTGTAATGTCTCTGGAAAAGTTACTTTCTAGTATAAAAAATAAATAAAACTAAAATTGTGGTCTAAAATCTGAAAAATATAATAAATGTTTTTATGTTTTTTGATGTTCATTCTGTAACTTTATCTAAAATATTAACGTACAAATATTTTAAAACTAAAGTTTTTATTAAAGAAGAACTAAATTTTTGCAGTTAAACAAAAATAGTTATACTATATCCGTCGGTCAGACACAAAACATACCATAAACAATAGGCTTAGCAGATATATTTATATATATGTATATTATATATTATATTCATATACCTACAGCGTATATGTACAAAAAATGGTTTCTAATAGTCTAAAGTGAACTTTTATTCACATTTAGATACTAAAAAACAATAAAAGGCTTAATTTATGGTAATAAACAAAATAGAAGAACATTTTAACCTCACTAGCTTACAAATTTACATATTATGTAACACTAACTGTATATTTTGTATTTAGATGTAAAATCATAAATGTTATACAAAGCAATTTCAAATATTTTTATACATAAAAGAAATGCAAACAATTGAAAATAATACGGACTATGAATAATATTTTTATTTAATAAACATTTTGGACAGGAACCAAGTACACTACTTTATGATTTATGATTAATATCTGAAAGAAAATTCAATAATAATTAAATATTGGTTATATGTTTTAATTGAAGGGTTGATAAAAGTAAATTGCATAATGATATTAAAATAATGGTTCAGTTGTAAAAAAATATATATTTTTTAATGAAAATGAATTGGTTTTTATATTATAATATTGCAATGAATCTAATTTTAATTAATACATACTGTTATCAGTGGATAATTTTCTTTTATGGAAGATATAATAAACTTTATCTTTTATTTAAATCGTTGATGCGTTTTACTCGATACGGTTCTATTTGATCTAAGTGTTTTGTAGAGATTAAATCAGAAGTCTGATCATTAATTAAAAACGGATTCTTTGATGTTCTACGTTCTTGTCGCCGATTATGAAGATTGATCAAATAAACCGGATTATGGACGCTAATATGAATTATTTAAGTACAGAGGAGAGGACATAACATACATAACGTATTAACGTCAATAAAATGTTTGTCAAACGTCACGGGTGTTCAATAACAAAAAAATTAAATAAAATTAAAAAAAATTTTAAATTCATAATATTATTTTGTAGGTACTTAGATGATATTATATAAGTTTAAGATATTATATATACATATTAATGCTTTTTATTCAAAATATTATACATTGTTCAAAAAAAGAACATATATATTTACCTTATGTATTTCATGAATAATATTTTGTAATTAGGTATATACATATAAAACTAATTAATAGTAGTGATATCAGATACGAAAGAAAAAAAATCTCGACCCGTCTCTCCTTGCATTAATTTTGTATCTAACTATTATTTGAGAAAAAGCATTTGAAAAATTAATTTCTATCCAACTCGATTGACGATGTCGTTAGTATAATACTATAGATTGATAGAATTTAAATATATATAATATAATGCTACGTCATTGCTTGAATGAAAAGGTGTATTGAATGACCCAAAAGGTCTCAAACGGGTTATTATTGTTTGTTACTGATATTTAAATTAAAAGTTGCTATTAGGTGACTAATTGTTACTTGTTAGTAGATAAGATATCATTATCTATACAAACTATAAAGGTAGACGGTAGTAATTAATCAAACAATCAAATTGAGTTGGGTTTTAGATATTAACCTTATTCAAATAGTGGCTTATAGTTTATTATTATATTTTACATTACCAATCTCTATAATTTGATGTAAAATTATTTAAATTATCGTCGTTATTCTCGTTATTCTTAATATTAAGGACAATTATTTGTGCAAGTCGAACGAATTTATTTTTTAGAAATAGATTTTTTTTTAGCGTTGGCATTCATTAATACTGCGCGGTATTATATCTATATCTTTAAAATAACAACAATAATCATTAAAACGATTTGGTAAATCTGTTTCATATTGGAAATAATATTTAAATTTAGGTTGTGTTGCCCAGCAATATGTATATTATTTCATTCGAGTATTTTTATTTTTCATGATTAATGTTGAATAATATAGTTTAATGAAAATATTGTTATTATTATAAAATATAGGGGGATCTAGTAGTGTAAATAGAAGAGGGCTAGTAGACGTAGCCCCCCCCCCCCAAAAAAAAAAAAAAAATTATAGTCAACTTAAATTATATAATAACATGGTAGCTTAGCACTCTAGGTGCTAGATCACTTGCTAGTTGCACCCTTATTGTAACCCACCCAGAAAATTATTTCTGTACACACCGTCGAGCTGATCAACTAGACACCTTTAAATACCGTTGGACTTCTTTGAAGTTCTGACACAATGTGTTAACACTAGATGGTTAACATAATACCATTAGCGCAACAAGATATTTGTACAGGGGGGGATGCTTAAGCTCCAAGTTTTTTTCTAACTTATTAGTGGACCTTCCCTCCTCACACCATAATATATAAACACAACCCCTAAAAAGTAATTTTTTTGATTTGATTCTTTAATTTATTTTATAATATTAAAAATAATAATATTGTAATAAAGTCTTACAGACAATTTAGAATAACTTGAATAGAGGGCGGTGATACTTTCTTATTTCCAAATTACATTTTTAAAATACATTCAGTTCAACTTAATAAATGCTGTATTATGAAAATTTCCAATCGTGTTCTTGTCAACTGTAATTCAATAAATTTTCAAATTTTAATTTTTTCAATTCAAATTTTGAAACAATTTTCAATAAGAGTACTTATTTTTATTTAGGAGGTGCTAAGGACTCAAAGCACCCTCCCCCTCTCTGTAGTTGTGCCAGTGCGTAGCACGTAAATAATATAATATATTATTGTATATATGGGTGCGCAATACACTCGTGGTGTACGACCTTAATCGACATCGGTAATCACGTTATGGTTTCTCGATCATCCGGACCACCGCGACCGGTCGTCATCGTCGTCGACCAAAAAGCGTGCGAGCAAACATCGGCTGTGTGCCAAACACACGTATTACAATAAACGCTCGTCCGGATAGGGATAGTGGCGGGGATCCAAGCTACAGCAGTAGTGGGCGGACAGTCGCGTTTCCTCGACAGCAACGCAAACACACTCGTAGAAACCCTTTTTGAGGAGGCCTTTTGCCGAGCTGCGTTTTTATTATCGTATACAATAATATCATGTACTCAGGGGTACAAAATATTCATTAAAACCGGTCACGAGATACGCCAAGGCTGCGTCGGAATCAGCGTGATGTGTAGTGGTTCGGGGGGAGATGTAGTGACGTTATTATAACTACGGTACAGTGGTGGTGGTGGTGATGGTAGCAGTAGTATAAAAGTAGTAGAATATGGTCGGTGGTTGCGCGAGCGGTGGTATGTGTTTATGTAGGTACATGCGCCGAGGATTGAGGGAAAATATTTATTTAACCACTTGTGAAAATAATGAGCGACGACCGCGACGGCTGGCCAGCGACGAGGGTTGAAATTCTCGACGATTAATCTCGGCGAAATGATAATAATCTGACGATTTTCGAACGCGCGTGTCCGACCGTATGCCACAATATCGAAATGAAAATATGAGATATTATTGATTTTTTCACCCGATTTCGGTGTTCGGTTTCTGAAAGCCATGATCGCCTGCCCAAATAACGACAATTTATTGTTTAACGACCACATACTACCGTTGCTGGCTGATGATATATCTTTGCTGAAAATATCGCGTGTGACACATAATACTGTCGGCTGTTGCAGTAAAAATAAAGTCTTATCAAATATGTTTGCGAAAATTATCTATACAATATTATACTGACGAGCTAATAGTGTAATGTAGCGGGACACGAATTGTAATTTTATGCACATATACATTTTTTATCGTACATAATATAGTATACCTTCGTTTAGTTCCGAACGTTTAAAGGAGAATAAAAAGAAAAATATAAACGAATCAACAGATATACACGCGAGCAAAATAATTTGAAACCCGAGTTGTTGTAGTAATAGTAGTAGTAGTATGGTTGTTGTAGGTAGGTAGTCGTAAAGAACCGAGTGATTGTCAATGGAGTTTTGAATATTTTTGCGCGAAGACGTTTTCTTTTTTCCGAATAATTTTCGAGTTTTCCGTTTATGCGAAAAATCAATACGGTAATGTTATTATGTAAAAACGCTAAGGGTTCGGTGCGACAGAGAAAGAAAAAAAAGGAAAAGTAAAAAGGTCCACCAGAAGTATTCCGGTCACGAGCGCCAATCAAAATTCTATTCTTACACTTCTGTGTGCCGAACAAGAGGGCAAAGGATGTAATTTAATTTCCTAGGCGAGACGATGGCGGTGGCAGCAACGGCGGTGTCAGTGGTTGAGATTATCCCCGTGCAGTGCTACAAAAAGGGACGAAATTCGGTTGTGGATACTAATTTCGAATTTGGCGGTGTATGACATTTGATTAATATTCTGCTCGGCGGTGGCGGCATTGGCGGCCGTACACTGTATCGCACGTCAAAGGCCCCGAAAATGGTCTTTTGATTACATATTATTATTATGTTTTCGCGGACTAAAAACAATATAAAAGCGGCAATAAAATTGCCTTTTTGAATGCGGAGCAGTGAATTTATATCATCTACGACAAAAGTCGCCCACTTTCTCGTTTGACATTTGTATAAAGTTCAGACAAAAAGGGCCATTGTTCGTCCGAAAATAATGCCGAACAATGGGAACGTCGTCGGAGAGGCGCGCGCAAAAAAATAAAATTAAACATAAAAACCTGGTCAAATAATAATTCATAAAACAATGAGCATGCTTTCCGCGGGATGGTGCGGGGGGAGTGGCGGCACGGCGGTGCCTCACACGGCAGCGGAGGTCCGAATGTCCGAAACACGAGAATCTGAATTATTAAAGCCGACTGTACGTTATAATGGTATGGCCGGACAATGTTAGTCGCGTATAATAATATGTACCACGACGGTCGATATAAAAAAAAAAAAAACGATTTTTTTTTTTAAAAACGCTTCGCCAAATATTCGCGACG
>JACXSJ010003897.1:0-18106 GCA_014851325.1 Pentalonia nigronervosa
TGCCAATTATGTTTTATTTATCGTGTCATTTGTAATTTGTTTAAATCAAGTTGTACGTTAACCACAACCGTGGTTGTGATACAATTTGATTTATTTTTTTTATTCTATAATTTTAAGGTTATATTCAATATTTTTCATCAGTACATTACATTTATTTTAAAACATTATATGATATTACGATCCACGGTCTAAGGTTTAACGTGAACATCGTGATGTTTGTCTTTTTCATAATACACAAAAATTACTAAACATAAAATGGTCCTTACGTCTCGGATACATAAGTTTTTCATCTACAAAAAAAGCGGAATATTCGGTGAAAACTTCAAACATTTACGATTATTTGATTATGAATTAAAGCAAAATAACAATATCGATCTTGTTGAAAATTGGTTTTACTTGATCTACGAAGAACTATAATGACTTTCAAAATCAATTGTTTACAAAACACTAAAAAGTGTCCGCGTTTAATAAGATCAAAAAAATTGGTTATGGTTCGATATACGATTTACCGGTTTCTGTGTTTAACCCACGTTGGTGAAATAAACGATGATAAACAATAGTGCCATATGTCGTAAAATCAATCAATTAACTAACATACATAGGTAAACTAATAAATAATAATGAGTAGTATAACACGGTATTTAATGCAATATTTTCGTGTACAGTATCTATATATATATAAACGAATGTGTCCTGAATGGCTGATTCATAATCAACGAAGAGCCGAACCTATAAGAGCTATCGATTTGAAATTTTGATGGTAGACCAATTTTATCATTTCGCCGTTCACTGAGAAAGTATTTTTTTAAATTTTGATTTTAAGGGAGTGAAATCGGCAAAAAACATTTTACGTATAAATTGTATACTTAATACATCGACGAGTAAGCGCTTATAAGCCGTGAGCTTTTAGCTGTAAATTATACTTATATCACATTTTGTTTGCAGGTTCTAAGACATCTAAGCTATAATAAATTATATTGTGTGTGCTGTGTAATAAATTATGTGATTGACGACTTATAATACGGTACACGTATTTTCTAATAAATTTCATAAAATCTTATCAGATAACAATAATACATACATTTTTATACTTAAACCCGGCAACGACGGTTAATTCAGGTTTGCCAATGGATTGCCATTGGTTACATATATTACTATATTACTATTACGATAAAAAGATTTTTTTTCAAAAATATTTTATAAAATAAACAAGTATTTGGCACGGGCAACGCCGAGCTAGTAGATTATAGGGCTAGTAGATTTATAAATCATATTTTTATTAAAGTTGTACAAGCAACAGTCAATTATTTTTAAAAAATATACTGCTGATCATTCTCAGATTATAGATAATAGTTATATACATTTTATTAATTTATCTTTATTTTTCTAATTAGTGCATGCCTCATAACTAGGGAACGGATTTATACGCAAAATGAATATATGTATTGAATTAAGCTACTTATTTAAAATCTGATGAAAATTGTCCCTGATTTAGATCATTCTTATTAAAATAACGCTAATTGTATTTTGCATATTTCAACGTTTTTACCTTGTTTTGCAAATTTAATACATATTGGTAATTTAATAGTGCATATTTTTATTTTATCTTATATTTTCACGTTTACAGCCACATACATCACATCTATTTATCATTTATCAAATTACTTATGAAAGCGGTAATAATTATTAAATAATAGATTAATTAATTTTATTCAAAAGTCGTTTATATTACATGTGTTACCCATGAATATACACAGGGTTGTCGGAGAAATAAGACATCAATTCCATCGAGTTGATGAACTATTTTCTAATGTCAAAAAAGTTTTTTATAAAAGCTATATCGCTTTCGATACTTTTCTGTAATATGGCACCTAATCTTGTGCTTCCACCACAACCTATATTAACGTGATAAGGTACATAGCTAAACGCAGCTTTCATTTTTGTGACAATTTAGAAATTATTAAAGAAATAATTATTTAATTGAACAGTAAAGATTTTATTTCAATTAAAAAATCCCAAGATTTAATTATAAAAAATCTAAATTTGAAAGCTAATTTAATTTACAACAAATCAAATTTTGAAATAATTCCCGGCACAATAAAAATGTTGGAATTAAAAGATACTTATAGATTACTTATCAAAATCAATGATCAAAATTATAAACGTAAAAAATATATTTCAATAATCAAAAAACCAAATTGGTGGTGTTATAAATGCCAAACTTAACAGTACTAAAAAAAACTCTGGTTTTAAAATAATGAAGACAATTTCAAGGATTTTGGAAGGAGAAAGAAACATCAAAAATACTTTTTTTAATTTGTACATAGTTTTTAATGAATTTTAAATTTAATAATTAAATTTTAAGTGTATATTTAATAATAAATGCATATTTTGAAATTTTTTGTGCATATAAATCTGTTCCCTAATCTTAACTGACAAAAACATTGAAAAATATCAATTTTTACTATAGAAAAGAGGCGGAAATACGTATTTCTAATGGTCTCCGTGTAATTAAAATTTTAAGAGAGAAAGAGTGTGTTAAATATTCACAAAAGAAAAAAATTTCAATAATGTCAATGAAGTACCTGACCGACACTGGTCAATGTAGGTCCTACATAAATGAAAAAGTTTATAATGTTTAGTTTTAAACATCTTTATATAACACTTGCACATTGGATCAGTGGGGTCATTTTTAATAGGAGGGTCAAAAGTTTTGAACAACCCACGTGTCTGAGCCAAAAACAGTCTCGTTTTATGTTAAAAAAAAACGCGGACGGTCTAAATAATTACGGTACTTACCTTGGTGGTGTTATTTTATACGTTTCTAGAGAGGTCGAACAAATTAAATTACAATATAAAACTGTTAAAACGTAATTAAAAAATCGAAAATTTTTAAATAGAAAATACTTATATTATAGAGGTTTCAAAAAAAAAATCATGGTTTAATTTAAGAGTGATATTTTTTTTTTTATACTTTCTATAGTATTTAGTATCAGTGTTTATTTACCTATTAAAACTAGAAAACTATAAATATCAACTATTATCGTAACAATACTTTTCTAAAATTCTAATACCTACACAATATTATATTTCCTCAAAATAAGAAAAATGATAGTTGTGCCAGTTCACCAAAAATTTGAATGTTTTTACAATCAGATAAGGGAAAATACCCAACTTGCCCCCCCCCCTTCAAATGACACCACTGCATTGCACAGTTATAATTTAATTAATTTGATAAATATATAGGTACTAATTATTTGATTAAAATGCTTTGATGTACCTATTTTTTTTAAATGTTTATGTGTTAGCGTTGAGACAAGAACATACTTACTAAGGCCCCAATAAATAAATGTCTGGCTGGTATTTTAGGTAACAATTTAAGTGTATAAAAAAATATTAAATTGTATGGAAAGATAGTTAAAAAAAATAAATATATTTAGCTCTAGTAAATGAAATTTATATCAATTATTTTAATTAAAATTATTAATTAATTTACAAAAGTTTAGAGAATTAATTAATAAACTAATGCATCTAATTTTACCATCAACATGTTTAGAAAAAAAACTCTACTAGAATCTATAAAAAATATAGTTGTTATCATTTAAAAAATAAATTTTATTTTGCTGTTGATACAACTGCGTGCTTAAACATTTTAAAATTGATGTAAACAAAATTGCCAGGTTAAAATAAAAAAAAACATGTCTTTTTCGTTTTTTTTTTTTTTTTGAAATTCTATATTATAATATTATTATTAAAAAGATAAGCACACAACGATACATAAGATACGCTCTGTATATATAGTGATGCCCAAAGGTTTTTCATGATCCAGTGCAGTTATAATTTTAGAAGCCAAAAATTAATCATAGTTGATTCTTGATGCTGCCGACTATGATGTTTCATCAAATTTTAAATTCTCGACATTAAAGCTAAACAAATTGATACGCCACACAGTCCTCGCGTTTCTCTTATATAAATGTCAAAATATTACAAATCCATAAGAATAATTGTTTTTTTTTTTGTTAAGGGTTTGAAGTTCAAAAATAGGCCCCAGGTTTCACGGAAAACCAGAGAAATTGCACTACTTGGGTACTTTACGTGAGCGCCATGAATCTAGGAAAAAAGTCCTCAAATAAAAATACTGGTAAAAAAGCCTCAGGCATAGTCCAAGTTAAGAAAAACCTTTTTTTGATTATTTTTCTTTTTTCAATAAAAAAATACTGTTTCTTTCTCACATATTTTTGGAATTTTATAACAGCGTCCGGAGAGTGCTCGATTAGAGCTTGGCGGTGCTGAAACATCCCCAAGCAACCCCTCCCCCCAGTTACTCCTATGTGTTTCTGATCTCCGGATTTGAGCTATTGAGCTATCTACTCTTAAATATCCACAAAAATAAAGAATGGGTATCATTGACTGCAAGAGAGGTTACTCTATACACGAGTATGTAAAGTATTTATTATATTTATTTTTTGCATAAAATAATGATAAATGGAATATTGGCAATCAAACGATCGATGGGACATGGGAATAATTAATATCGACGTTATATTGTAGTATATAACATTATAACTTAAGTATTACAAACGGAACTTCAAATACTATAACCAATTATAATAATAATATTGTGTGTATATGTAATGGTCAATGACAAACATGTAGACTCTTGTCTTCCACTTAATAAAGTGGCTAGATGGAATTTAATATTATAATACAAATCGACAATCACACAGCACTGATAATAATTATTTATATAGTTATTTTATATTGGGCTACTTAGGCTTTAGCATAAGCGCAATTTATTTTTTATTTTTTGTTGAGGTTAAGGCTTATAAAATGTATGATATTTTTAAAAATAATGATAATTTTTTTTTATCAATTTGTCACTAAAACCTAACCAACTGCAATCATAGCTGTTGTAAGCTAAAAATATATATTATGGTCATTAGTTATTAACTATTTATAGTTGTCATTAAAGTTAAAATTATTTTACTTTTTCTTTCATGGTATCACTCACTCATTGGCGTTTATTTATTTTACTACGTGTTTAGAATATTATAACTAATACAACAAGCTTACGGATTTCATGAAAATAAATATTTATGAAGCAGAATATAACGAATATCTTATAAAATGTAATTTATTTATCTAAAGCAATTGCCATATGAAGACGGTTTTAGTTCTTTTATTAATATGTTAAATTTTACTTCTGTATTTAACTTATTAATATTATTTAGAAAAACCAGGATCTTTTTGTATTTAAAATAAAATTATTTAAAAATTTTATAGGTTAGAATTGTTCGTAATAAAAAAACTTTTTATAGTTTTAAAAAAATTTGTGTGTCCCTAGAAAAAAAAAGCATTTTGATATATAAAGTCTTAATTATAATTATTTTAAAATATATTTTTTTATAAGACTCCCTTAAATGTTATCATAAAATCAATACTCATAAAACAATTAATTGTATATAATTATAATTAGTTCTAAATAATAATACTAATTTAAAACTAATCTTTAAAAAAAAAAGTTAATTTACAAATACATTGAAACTGTCTGAAAGGGCTATGAAAAATATTTTTATGACTCATAAAATCTGAATTCGGGCGTTTCTACCCTTCGATATCGCATTTGAGATCGCATTAGCCATTATAGGATCTAAGCATATAGTTTATTATCAGTAATTACATGGCCGAATTTCTTATGATTGTATTTAATAATTCTTATTTTTATTTTTTTTTTTATTTCTTTTTTATTGTTATTTATACATATTACGTATAATATTGCGAATTAAAATATTAATAAAAAACAAAAAACCATATTTTTAACCATGTCTACTGTTAATACTGTTTGCTCTAAACCTGTAAAAGCGAGAAGGAAAATGTGCTTTTTGGGAAAGTCCATAAACCTTTTCAAACCTGGGACTCAGTTTTGTTTAAGTCTTTACAAACCCGGGGCTATGTTCACCTTAAACCTTTTCGAACCCGGGACTCTGTTTACCTTAAACCTTTTCGAACCCGAGATTAGGTTTATCATAAAAAAGGTGTTTCGGATTCCATTTATCAAGCTCCTTTAGTGTAAGTATGATGCTGCCCCATCCTAAATTTTCAAAAGATGACGACTTCAACATAGGGTTCTGCGCCATTAGTTCCAATTAGGGATCACTATTTCACGTGTAACTAAGAACACGCTCGTATGTGTTCTTATGAAAACGGTACTAAAGTGCGTGTTAATAAAATACACGTGTACACGTGTATTTAGAGTCCGTGTACACGTGTATTTAGAGTCCGTGTATACGTGTATTTAGAGTCCGTGTATACGTGTATTTAAAGTCCGTTTACTCGTGTATTGAAAGTCCGTACGTTATGATCAGTGGTAGATGCAAGGATGGATAACAGGGGCACGTGCCCCATGTGCCCCTTCCCATTGCCATTTATAAAAAGTAAACACGAATTTATATAATTTTTAAATCTGAAACTTTTTTTTAATAATAATTATTAATTTGAGTTTTATTTATATGATTGTATTATAATATATTTGATAGTAAAACACTATAAAGATAACTTATAAGTACGACAAAACCAAACCAATTCTTTTAATAAATTACAAATTAAATTCATACATAATAATATAAATTATAAATGTTTTCGTATTTAATTTTTCAATGAATATTTTTTTATTAATAACAAATTACAATATAATAACAAAAATAATTCCTTAAACTATAAAGTATAAATATAATTATTAAAAATTAATGTAGAGAATTTTTTCTTATGATGACTTATGAATAAATAATTTAGGACAAAGAAACAAAAATATGAAATAATAATAATAATTGACGAAAACCCAACTCGTAATTTAAGTTTTATTAATAAAACGTATTTACGAATTTGCAATAATGTCATTATCTTCACTATTAAATATCTATCATACTCATTAAAATTGCTTCAAGGACGTCGTTCTGTAAATTAAAGTTAAAAATATTAACTCTAGATTTTGACCAGCTTGCCGTACTGTCTTCATCTATCTGTAAATGTCAATTATCGGCTGATAACTAACAATATAAGAGACAAAATAACTCAGTACACGAAAATTGTATAGCACACGTCACAATAACTTGGCAATATTATTAATAAAAAAAAAATGTATACAAGTTTCTGGACTTTAAATACACGGGTATCTGAACTTTTAATACACGTGTACACGAACTTTAAAAACACGTGTAATTAAATACACGGGTATTCCTACATTTTATTCTACAATGTTCGGACTACGTGTACACGTGTATATCAATACACGTACCAAACCGAGAGCCCTAGTTTCAATACTAAAATTGTAATTTATCGATCGAAACTAGTTTGAAAAAAAAAAAACTCTCGATTATATGTATAAAATATCAATGGTAATATATGGATATATGCCGTCTTATAAACAAAAATTAGGTTTGTAATTATAAGTTTAACATACATTTGGAATCAATAGCTATCATTATGATAATTAAAAACTTTTAAAAATATTTATAAAAAATGTAATACATCATTGTAATGAGTTACCAGCTTACATATATAGTATATCAAGTTTAGTACTAGGTCTTCATCTCGTTCTGAAAGTATAATTTGAATGTCGTTGTTTTCCATTATGTGTCGAATAGGAATATAAAATCGACAAGCCCAAAGTTGATGTTTGCGCGATGACTGTAACGCCTAATCGTTATTCTCTCATATCTAAGTTTAATACTTAGACAATAGTGTTAATAATAAAATCTGACGAAATCCCTATAAGTCTAACAATAATAATTATCGTTCAATAACAATTATTAAATTTGGCAACGTTGCGAAAAAAAAATTCGAATGCTCTTAATCGATTATTAAAAATGCCGTTCTCTATCGTATTTTACCGCCTCCCTCCCCCTAAACACGCCACTGCTTACTCGCCTGCCAAAAGTCGTGTACACTTTTTGTTTCTCGGATAATACGATATCGAGACGTCATAAAGTGGTGTGTACATCCTAAAAAAAACCTCAAACGTATTATGTTCGTTATATAAAATTTATATATAACTGATGTACTTATATGAATAATATTAAAACAATATTTCAAAGAATAAATCGAAACGAGCGTATAAAGAAGTATTAAGCAATTGCGCGCAAAATTATCTTTCGTTGCACGGGAGATAATTATTTATAGAAAACGTACCTAGCCACCTCCAATTTCTATGTGAATGTCGAATAAAATATCGTAAACGATACGAAAAGAAAGTGAATTCCTAAAAAAAAAAACACCGCAGTCGCAAATTGATTATTTCATTGCAAAATCCTATTTGGTATCGATCGAAATTAATCGTCCTGCATAGGTATATAATAATATATTTTATTATTCACTCATCGCAGCGATTTATGTTAGAATTTCACGAGCAGACGAACCTAAATAACCTAATCGTACGGTTTGTCTCGCACTTTACATACCTTCTGCGGCTCGATAGAAATCGTTTGTATTTTTTCCCCTCAATTATTCAGCTATTTCGCTCGTCTTTATCGTTATTTTAAATTATTTATGGAATATTTCACCTGGCACGCTTATGCAGATGTCTGCATTACACAGTCGATTTTTATAATAACGATGTAGGTATTCACAGAATATAATTAATGTGTATACACATTGTGCATACAAGTAGAGAATAGAAATCTTATGCAGTGTTTGATTTACGTTTAATTAAAAAAAAATAAATTACAAACGAATACACGTTGTAGCGCTGCGGGTTTCTCATTACATATTATTATATTTTGTTATATTCGCGTGATCACTATATAATATAATCGACAGAATATTTTACACAGACGATAGAAAATCGGAGGTACCGTTTTTCGAAAATCAAAAAATATTGACGAAAACCAACACAAATCAAAAGCGACCGCGTATTTTGACAAGTGCGCGTCGTCATTGCAGCGGGTGGGAATCATAAAATTATAATACGAGCACGGGCCGGCGATAGAAAAGATTTTTAATTGTGGTTTTTTATTTTCTTATCCTAATTGAGCGTTGTACACGTGTCGAACATATACGCTATGATCATAAAATATTTTAATCATATAATACTTGTTTAATAATATGCACACGTGTTATATACATTTATAATGTAGGTACCTGTACCCGTTGTGGTGGTATGAACTGTTTCGCAATTGAACTTACGTCGATATCGATATTATTAATTGTATTGTACCGAAAGTAACTACACGATTTAAATAGTTCTTTAAAGACAAATCGTATAGAAAATAATAATAATCATGATCAATGATCCGTTTAAAGCTTGTGTGGTCTTCAACCTTTTTGACTCGCGACCCATCATTTTTTTTAAAAAAAATATCAGAAAAAAAAATAAAGACAAAATAACTAAATTTACCATTGTAAATGTACTGTTATAATTATAACTAATTTATGTACAAATTTTGATTCATGTAGAAAATATTTTATTTTTATTATCGGTAATATATACATATATGATAAAAAAAAAAAAAAACTGTTACATTTTTAAAGCTTACGCGACCCAAAATTGGGTCGCAGCCCACCGGTTGAAGACCACTGGTGTAGAGATTAGAATAGGATTTAGTGCAAACATTATAAAACCTAACGACTATATAATATTATAATCTTTATAAATTATAACGAACGTTTGCATAGAGTTCATAGACTTGGAAAATACTGAATCAATTGGCACTATTTATTTTATATAAGCACACATATTCCTCGAGACTAGGTGAGTGTTCTTTGCTTCGTTTTTTAAACCCTTTAGGTTATTATAGATATTATAGCTCACAAACTCAGTGGCACCCAAGACATGTTTTTTAGGTGTAATGAGACATAATTTTATCCATTCACCCTCTCCAAAATTCAACATTCAATGGCCTTTTTTTGGTTGTATTATTTGTTAATATTGGTAATTATTAATATACCAATGAATATGTATCATTACAGTTGGAAGTAATTTGAACTATTCAAGCAAGTGATTAAGTGCCTGAATTTAATCACAAAAATGATCTAAAAGTGACTTATAGAAGTATTTTTCCTAGCAACTTACAGTTATTAAATATTTTCCTTTAAATTTTATTATTCTCTTATTTTCAATGTGTAGCAACTGATAATTTTAGTCATAGAGTTGGGCTCAGACATAAATTTTGTTTTGGCTTACGAAAATCGAATAATTTTTTGTTTATTCACATATAGACTTACCATTGGTTATAAATACTTTTTTTCGAATTTAAATTTTGCTGTTTTTAAAAAATTTAAATAATCCACGTTATCTTTTTGAAGAGTGAAAAGAGCTAATTATTAGCGTTATTGCTAAAGTTCGATAAGATAACTATAAACTGCCATAAATAATTTGAACGAACGACACACTTTACATTCATTTTAAATTCATCAATTCACGTCTTTAAATGACCATTACACAGAGATAACCGTCTTTTAGAGGCAATCGTTAACAAAAGTTTTACTGTATTATTTTATTACACATACAAAATAAAATATTATTCAGATCGCTACAAGTTATATTACACCGCTTTGCATGCAGAAACTTTCGTTTTCGTTTATCATAACGATAATATTAATATACAAAAATATTATAATATTTTAAAATGAACAATTATATGTTTTACTCGATGTATTTAATTTGTATTAGTTTTACGAATGGCATTCAGTATAGGACCTATATCACATGAAAATAGATTTTTATATATTTTTTTTTAATAATTAATAAAAAGACAGCATTATAAATTTTTTTTTATTACAAAATATACGATAAACATAATAGAAATTAGAAACGGCATCAATAATTTTTCAACTGCTACTGGTAACCTAACCTCGTGCCTTGTAAGAACATTTTGTACCAGGGTGCACATTATATACGGTAGGTAATATGTTACTTAATATTATTATACTGGTATGTAAGACACGTCTTCAAAACTCGCATCTACTTCCAACTGGACCTGTAGTAAGCTGGATTTTTTAGTTTCCGGTACGATTTTCCACGCAAATATTGCCGCAAGCAAGCACACGACAATGTAAACCAAAAAAATATATTCGGTATCAAAAAACTTAAACATCACGCACGGAAAGTAGACTCTTGCGAATACCATCAGCCAGTTCATAGCCGATGAGAGACTTATTCCGTACGGTTTAACCTAAAAAATAATCATAATATGCATTCGATTAACATAATATTATAAATTATAATTGGTTTGAACATAATAAGTGTTATTCAGATATATTATTATTATAATGTGCATTGATTTATATCGTTTTAAAAAAAAATAATATTATTGTATACTTCTATCATGTCATAATAATATGATTAAACTATTACGAGTATGGATTTTTTTAGCTTTTTATTATAATAATATAAACAGATAGTACCTATAATATTATTATATCCAGACTATAATATACGTACATTGGTTGAAAATATCTCGCCCACTATTACCCAAGGCACGGGGCCAAATCCTAGATGATAAGCCAAAATGAAAACCGTGGCGAGAATCATCGATAGGATGTTTTTAACACTTTGTTGCATCTCTATAAAAATACATAATGTCAAACCAGCCAAACACAGGGACATTGTTACTGCCGACAATAACAACAACAAGCGTCGACCTTTTTGGTCGATGACAGCCATTGCGACGCCCGTCATAATGACCTGAAATATAAATATAAAGGGAACAGTTGTATGTATATTATATATTAATAACAGATTGGATATCGTGATAAATTTCATTGCTATTCGTAAATTTATGAACATTTCGCTACGGTTAATAATTATTATTTTTAAACCAAAAGCGTTCGACTCTGGATTTAACTTCGAATGGTACACGCATTATTCGATTCGATTTTAGGTACATAATATTGTATCCGGGTTTCAGGCGTGAAACTATGCCGGCACCGAAATCGGATCGTAAAATACAAATTCGTTATCACTGACCTGGACGACTTCTAGGACGATGGCCATCGTTTTCGGGTCGACATTCACATCGGACATTTTCATGACGTGAGTCAGATACGAATTCATCATGTTTATTCCACACATTTGGTGGAAAAACATACTTCCGATTCCGATCAGCGCGGCCTTGCGATCAGCGCGCCAAGCAAAAGCGTTCACAATGCGCCACGAGGTCCTGCGCAATGCCTCGCCGTAATTGGTTTTGTACTGTTTGGAAAAAATTACAAACTAAACTGTATTTTGCGTTGTAATTAACATCACTCGCACTCTTTCCTCTCTCTCTCTCTCTCTCTCTCTCTCTCTCTCTCTCTCTCACTCTCGCCATTTAAATTATCAGATATATACCAATATCTGCAGACTTTCTGTGCGCTGCAAGTCGTCCATCAGACCGGCCACGAACGGGTCTTGTTCAAATAATTCGTTTGAAATAAAGTACGGAGTTTCCGAAACGAAATTCAGTCCGAGAGAGTGTAACACTACGATTGACATACAGCACGCATTAAATATTATGTTTGTTAACTGTTTGTCTTCATCGAAAATCTTCTCGGAAATTGCCGTTATCATCGCGCCGATCGCCGCGATGGCTGGGAAGAGTAAACCCAGTCTGCCTATATGTATATAAAAAAAAGATAAAAAAAAAATAAGCCATCGTTTGCGGTCGAGGAAAAGCGGACTTGCCTCGGACTTTCCCGTGAGTCACTTCCCCGACGTACGCGGGTACCATGGCGCACAGGCCTCCAGAGCCAATGCCGAGTAACAGTCTTGCCGCGACGTACGAGAGGATGGGCGACGATACGAATTCAGGGAACGTGGGGGTAATCGAATTCACGACCAGACCTGCCCCTAAAATCGCGTCGTACTTCATCATGCCGATTCGATTACCGAAACGAGCAGTCTCGGACCCGGCTAGCAGTGAGCCTAGCACGGCGCCAGCTATAAATAGCACCGGCGCCAGTGACCGCCACGGGCCATCGCCGGCCACTGACCACGACAAGGAACCTTCGCGTTCCGGAAGTACAGCCGTCCACTCCACTTCCCAAGCTACCGCACCGATTGCCATCGCCACCGATGATGCTGAAAGCGAGTGTCGCAATTTATTATAATAATATAAAAAAACATCTGCCAAAATTATAATGAAATAGAATCCGATTTAAAAATAATTACTGAATCGGTATAATTATTAACGAGCTATAAATAAGGCAATAACAACATTACACTGTTCGCACAAGACTTGCAAATGTGACGGAGGTTTTTTTTTTTTTCGTGGGAGAGACTTGAGAGTTATTCCAGCGGACTGTTGGAAACTCTACGTAATATGGTTATCGGCGGTAAACATAATTCAAACGATTTTTGTAAAAGTAATACAATAATATACGTACCGGTTAAAGCGGGCATTATACATCTCAATGCTTCCATTGCGAGGCAAAGTTTTATAAGTATAACTGCCGTGTACACAAATAAGAATAGATTTATATTGCAATAGAGAACTCCAAAATGAGCGAATGAGGATTAAACGAAATCACGACTGTTTACTCTCATAACAGTTTAATACAGTAGACATATTTCCATAGTTACCATAATATTATAATCTAAATTACAACACCCGATAAACAATGATGCTTTACAAATAAATAAACAACCGTCGTATTTTTTTGTACGGTTTTATTTACTATATAGTATCAAGTATTCAGTGGCGTATTTACGCCTGGACCACCCCCCACACGCCACAAAAAATTGCTTTTTATCACGTTTTTTTCACATGATTAAATAAAAAATCACATAATGTGTATCTATTTTTATTTTTATTTTATTATAATACATTTTTTATTTTAGATTCTGAACGGAGCAAAGTATGTATCGATTTTGCAATGTCGTGTGTGTGTATTTTTTGTGTCTACCATTACGTTTTGAGGTCTTACAAATGCTTTAATTTTCTTAAACATTATCTTTTCTAGTAGGAAAGTCCAATATTAGAAATTAGTCGAAACTTTGGATGGTCAAAAGTAAAAATTTCAAATAGTTTTCAAATACGCAGAAAAATAAAAAAAAAAAAATTAAGGAAATACAGGAATTTTTATGTAAAGTCAATTTTGTTTTTTTGATGTACTTAATATAAAAAAAAAATAACCGTATATGCATTAAGTTTCCATCAAATGCTTATATTAATATTTTCTACACACCATACAATTTTCAATATAATTAGACTCTTTTTGACTTATTTAAAGCACAAGATATTTTCGGTTTTTTTTAGATTTAGAGTGGAACGATGAATGTATTGATTTTAAACCTAAGATTTGAAAATTTAATACAAGATTCCTAATAAGTTGTTCTACCTTTCACAAAAAAAAAAAAAAAAAAAAAAATACCGGAAAGTCAAATTAAGTTTTTACATACGTATAAAATTTTAAAATTTGACATTTAATATTCGCCTGTAAACCACATACATATTTCCCAGGGTACGATTTTCTTCTTTTGTTATAATTCAAAACCGAATATCCATAGACACTTAAAACTTTCACCGAAGATTGAAATTATAATTTCAATAATTTCACCTAAAATTATTTTGTAGTTAAAAATACATAACGATAGATGGCTGGTATAATATATACATAACGCGTTATGAAATAACCTGCAACATTTTGATAACACTATTGGATGTTTTATTTTAGGAAAAGAAATCAGAAGTTCTCATTAACAGTAATATTATTCAGTTTTAATCTATTTTGTATTATTTTTTGATTCCTTGGATTTTTTTTTACCGTTTACCACTAGGCCATTCACTCTTGACGAGCATCGTGTCGGGACGGTATACTATATAATAATATTAAAATTGTTGGTACATATTATACCGGTCTGATCAATATTTTGTTACCGACATGTACACACTAAAGCAGACACCACATCGTGCAATGAGAAAGCTTGTAGTTAAAAACGAGAATAGCCTGAGCCCAAAGCCGTAACTGAAAACAAAATTTTTTTTTTTTTGGGGGGAGGTTCAACTTTTTTTAATAACTTTACTTTCAATACAATTATAGTCAATAAACCAATATCACTACTAAAATATATCTACTTTTAAAAATTTCGGGGGAGGGGTTCCCGGATCCCTGTACCCCTGGACCCTGTCCCCAGTTACGGCCTCGAACTTTGCCACGAACAACGACGGTGATTGTTCCTATTCTCATACTTGTGGATTTCGAATTATACGCCGGAAATTTCGTTCGGAACATCGGTTGAAATCGATATCGAAACTTCAGATATCCGTGATGAGCCACACCTCGCCGGTGGCGCCCACTGGCCTGAAATGTAATCGAAAACTATAAGGTTAATGATAAGCTGTATAATATTATATTAAAATACATGCAATAGCAACTACACCCAGTGGAGGTAAAAGTCATTAAAACATTTATCGATGTCTGATTATGATACAATAAATGAGAATAAATGAGAATAATCGCGTGATACCATTTCACGTAAATGTATCAAAATTATGTTTACCTTATATTAATATTATACCTATATTATATAGTAGCCGATGAACGATTATTATAATATTCAACGTTAACCACACGTTTTTTATAACAATATACAGAGTTAATATTTAATAGTCCTATTTTATAATATAATATATTTATATGAAAAACTTATTATACAACAAATTAAATAAATAATGAATACAGTAGACGCCGTTTATAAGACTCATGGATCTCGGTCGCTTATTAGACTCAAAATCGCCTAAAACATTCCGGACGTATCAAAATTCATTAAAAAAAAATTAGGATTTAAGACTCACCATTTCGGTTATAGGACTCAAATTTCGAAAGAAAAATTGTAAAAAATAAACTTTTGTGTTGATTATTACTCATTATTGGTTTCTAATCGTGTCACATACTATGTATGTACACAAATTTTATCGCATTTCAAATTTATAAACGTTTAAAATGTATAGAAGTTGATATGTATTTAATTAATTATATGTATGCATATATACTATATATTTATAATTATTTAATAATTTGTAATAATATTTAATATGTAATAGGAAAAGTGTAGGTAGCAAAATAAAGTTAACAATTAATTAGAATTGTTGTTTGTTTTTTTTCCACTTCGCCTACAAGATTCAATCGGTTATAAGACTCACTTTTTTGCTAACACCAATGTAAATATTATAAGCGGCGTCTACTGTATTATAAATACATATGTTAACAATTCGTTAATAATACGATGGCGTTTATTTATGAATATAAGTAGGTTATATTACATAATTGTTATGGGCGAAGTAAGAAATTCGGGCACTGTGAACAACGCCTCAACATTTTGGGCAATGCAAGAATAATCATTTTAGTATTCTAATTTTTTATACATTGACCGAGCATTGTACGAGAGTGCTCGGGCAAAGTGAATTAAATATAACACGCCGTGTACACTTATATCGAATGGCATTCATACGTAACAAGTACCAATATTTATAATATTTTGACGATATTGTATTTATTTGATAACACGACATACGAAATACCTATCTGATTTAGGAACAAATATACTTGCATTTATATTATTATGTAACATAATCAATTTTATTAGTGTCAAATCACCTTTAGATAATAATATACGTTATTCAATAGTAGGAACCTAACAATTATTCAACGGGTGATATATTTGAAAACTATTAATACCTAGGTAATTAATATTTGAGGCGTCTAGATTTTCTAGATTTTTTTATATTTATTTAAATACCTACCCAGTAAGATGTGTTTGATTTTCAATATTTTGTCTATAATGCCCGATTAAATTTGGACACTGTATACAATATCCGGACAATGTAAAGTTTTTTTTGCTTTGCCCTCGGAAATCGGGCATTGTGCACCGTGCCCGACTTCCTACTTTGTCCGTAACATATATAATATTTATATTTATACAGGTTGTATAGGTAGTTTTAGTTTTAAGAGTGGACCTAAAAGAGCCCATGCGGTGTATGTACTCAAGCCATACTTGTGTACATCCTAACACTTATTCCCATTTCAGTATTTTACCAACGATCTTACACTTTAACCTCTACGTCCAACTCCGCGCCAGGCTTATTGGTTTTAGACATAGGTATTCGAAAAGTCCCGATTCTCCGCAACTCGCTCGTTTTTTATAATTTACGCTGTAATTAAATCCCCTTGTTCGGGATCGTCTTGGAGAAGCTAAAGAGGAGCTATATTCACACGTTATAATAATATGGTGTATATACCATAATAATGTATTAGGTTTTGTGACGGTTCTTTGTGTACACGGTAGTCTGTGACAAGTATAACAACTATGACAACACGAGAAAATCGAACCTCGACGTCTATTGTAATAAATATTGTTACGGGCGTATTATACGTATATGTGATAATATTATATAATATAAAATTATACTTACGGTTCCAAAGCACGCACGACACACTGTAATGTCACTAATGCAAGTCGGTGTTTTTGTTATTTAAAATAATGTTATTATGTATTAGAGGTTCGCGACGACATTGGACATGACGCGATTCGACAAACGAAACCGAATGAATTAAAATAAATTACATTCGAAGGAACGTCGGCACTTCAGTCGTATGGATATATATATATATAAGTACCACGGCTACCTGCAGCTAGACGTATTACCACCTATATATTGTAATATTTACGTAAGATTGTTTACATAATATTATATTATATTATAATAATATACAGTTTGATAGCTCCGTTTTAATAACAGCGATGACGACTACAATAATTAGCAAAACGTCTGAAAAAGTCTAATGCATTTTATTACTGCGCATCTTTACAATTTTCAGAGATATAATTTGTGTACAGTTGGACGAGATGAAGAAAGTCGCGAGGTTAATATGTATTTTAACAGTAGATACTATACGTACCAATCACTTATGTATCTAAGAAGTGTGGTCTCACACCACCTTAAACAATCTAAATTTGCAAGTTAATACTTTTCTACGTTTAAGGTTAGGTTCTAGACAATATTATTGAAATAAACAGTTCATTGGCGCAAATATGGGGAGGGTTTAGAGGACATAGTCCCTCGACCAGTTCTAAAGCTAGTTATAAGCAATGGTACGAGTAAGTTAATGAAAATAATTAACTCGAGCGAAG
>JACXSJ010003898.1:0-18087 GCA_014851325.1 Pentalonia nigronervosa
ATTAGAACATACCGTTATAAACATTCGAGAAAATGAATATGGCTATATTTCATATAATTTTAATATGTACAAAATACAACGTACGATATTCAATAGTATAATTGTAGTACGATTCACTTAGGCATTGCAGACAATAAACTTTGATTGGATTTATTTTTAAAAACGTGAAAACATTGAAATACAATAATATGGAAATTTAATAATAAATAATTTATGGAATGAGATTATCTGGAAGGATTATACAAAATGCATTATACATAAATTTAGAATTAGTCTACCAGGAAGCTTTGCCTAATGCATCGTTTGTGATATTATTGCAATAGCTCGACAGTTATTAAACGTACAAACCGTTTATAAACACCGAAAATAAACACTAATTATTAAACCGAATTCCGCGTACTTTAATAACATCACAATTAATACAACTGCATATACATTATTTGTATAATTAAGATGTACATTTATATTTTAAAAATTATACTATAAGAATAATAATTTTTATACTGTACGACTTCGAAATATAAAACTGTATATATCTCATAAATGTTGTAATATTTTTATTGATAAACCTAAATAATTGAATGTTATTTACTGTTATTTGGTATATTAAAATAATAAGAGTAAGACTGTAAAAAGTAGTACATTTTAAAATTTAAATATTTAATCTTTAGATATTTTTTTTTTAATAAACCGTATACTTGAAACATACTTATGAAAATAAAACTAAAAATGCTTCATGAATCATTTTAACGACCCAATTCAGCTTACCTTAGTTACAATATAAAATTTGATAGGCCCGTTCATAATATAGATTAAGACCTAAATTATAGTAAAATAATATCTTAGTCAATATTAAATTTAATTTTACTATAATAATATGAAGCCATTATAAGAGTATTGTTTTGGAAAAATAATAAATAGGTAATTTTTTAAATAACAAATGCGTATACGTTTTGCTGTGCAGTCATTGTATTAAAAGATAATAACTATTTTCTATTAAATTGTGTAAAACCATGATATACAACCATTGCTATAATATGAGTTTATGAAATACAAATGCCAATGATATAAGATAAATATATATTATGTGTGCCAAAAAAAAGTCTAATCTAGCGCAAATATAAAATTGCTTATGATACGAAGGGATATATGTTAGGGAACCTTTCATTTGTATAATTCTAAAACCATTTTTTTTTTTAACTACAATTAAAAAAAATTAATACTCTTATATTAATTTAACATAACTAAACAATAAGTTATTTTTAGAGCAAAATTGAAAATATGAACAACAAAAAATGTTTACTTAAAATTAGCAGATTTAAAAAAAAATATATATTTTTTACTTTTTATTATTACTATACGTTTTTAAATTAAAAACAGAATATTTTCCTAAAAAATCCAATATATAAAAATTAAATTTGAAACAAATAGTAAATAGCCTAGTTAAAACTTTAAATACTATAAATTCAATAAATTTGATTTTTATTCTTTAAAATGCTTAGGAAAATATTTTACCTTGGGATAAGATGCTAAAAATATACGCTGTTACTCGAGATAAGTAAAATATTTAAAAAATAATAACAATAAATAAAATAAATTTTTTTTTAATTTGACTTCAAAATATTTCTACATTTTGAGAATATAATACTATGTGTATTTACTTTTAAATGAATCATCTTGTATAGATAGTAAATGTACATTAAGAATTATGATATATTACATATTACTTTTACAATTATAAATATAGGTAGTTATTATAATAACAGCATTCATTCAATTTAATTTATTTTAATTTTAAATATTGAAAATATTTAACATGGTCTAAGTATTGTTATTTAAAATGTACCTGTTAATCAAAATTTATAAACATTTATAATAATGATATTGTAAATACAATTTTCTTTTTTTAATATAATCTTATATTTAACTACCATAATTTTATTTTACATTGATAACATTTGTTTGATATAATTTAAAGATTCGATCATAAACTTATTAAATTATTCATAATAAACTAGATTGACACATGCATGTAGTTTATTTAAACTCCTAATGTTAGGACCTAATTAAATATTTTTAAGCCGGCGCACTGATTAGGCAATTTCACTACTTATATGAATACAATGTTATAAAAATATGTAATAAGTAAATATTAATTATTTTTATTTACCTATAAAGATTCACAAGACAAGCTCTTTGTATACATTAAAAACATACAACAGAACACAATAATAAAATTAAAACAAAGAAAGCATTATTTTAACAATGACCAAAAGATAACATTTAAATATGATTATTACTAATTTATTATACAACTAATATAAATATTAAACTTGGTTTTAACATTTATAAACAATCAATACTTAAATAGTATATTATGGTTTAATTTAATAAACTAAGATATTTCATAAAAAATATTTAAAATTGTATTTAACACATATCCAGTTAAATAAATTAAAACATGTTTTTCTAAATTAAATTAAATTATTTTTTACAAAATAAATTATAGTTTATTTGCATAAAATATATTAATGTAAATATCGTTTCTAATTTATTATTATAAACATTATAAACCAACATCAAAATTATAATAAAATTAATATATTTTTCTTTATAACAATTATCATAATATAATATAATATAAAACTATAAAATATAACCGTCATTTTTTTCTAAAAATCGACTCATTAATATGTATGTGCATTATACATTACACAAATACATATAAGTAATCATTTTCTGTTTTTATTTATTTGAGGATTATTGTGAAAATGAAAAATTAACAAATACCAGAGCAACCCAAAACCAACATAAAAAAGGTAAAATATTATGTAAAAAGCCGTACTTACTTAATTATAAAAATATTCAGTCAAATAAATGTCTGAAATGAATCATAAATCTAATATAAAACAATGGAAAAATAAAATATTACATTTTTGTACATGTAAATTTATAATATTTATTTAACAATCAGATAATGACCGATGCGATATTTTTACTGACAAACAAATGTACCCACGTAATAATTTAACCAAATCAATTGTTTGCTATTTTATGTTAAAATAATATGTCAGTGTCAATTGTATTATTACTTTAAGTAATATATTTATGTAATATTACAATAATGAATACTTAAGACAGTGGTGTAAATGGGATTATACATTATCTAAATTATAAGATATTATTTGTGAACCATAAATGTAATTTTTATTATAAACTAAGATTTTATATTTTAAATTAATATACGGTATGTCTTAGTTTATCTTATAAATTTAAATTGTTCGAATTATCTTCTGAAATGTTAACAGCTTAAAATAAGATAATAAAAGTGTATATAAACTCAAATGTATTTACTGGTAAAGTAATAATTTTTGATATAGTCTTTCATATTTTTATTAGATCATATTCTAAGAAATAAGGCAATCAATAAAAATAAATATAGATGTATATATATATTACAGATTTTATATTAGATTAAGTTCTTTTTTTTATTTTTATAAAAATGAGTTTTGAAATTGAAAAGAATAACCTATAAAATAATAGCCTTAGGTAGATTGTATTGTTCGAAATTACAAGTATAGTGCAATAAAAAAATATACCATGGTAATATTTAAGTTGAAAAATTATATTTTTGACAACTTTTGCGTAAATATTTTCTGACTATTAAGTACAAATAACAATGTAAAATATTATCAGCCATCAATTAATGAATATAAGTTTTCAAACATTTATTGTATTCTCTAAAGAACATGGTATATAGGATATTTCACACCATTTATCCTTGTCTATTTCCACCTACCGATTGACATACATCTCTCTATCAACACTTAAACTCACATGAATTATCATAAAAAAATATTTGAACCTTTAAAATATTAACACAAATTAGTCTTATAAATTGGCAATCGAAAATGTTTTAGTAACTCGTATTACTACATTAAAAAGGTTTAAATTAAAATAATTTTTTGTTTAAATTTAAATAAATAAATAAATAAAACATTATAATAAATATGGCCTAATATAATTAATAAATAAATAAATATAATAATCAAAAAACACGATGAGATATTTCTTAAGAAATACAGAACATAACTGAGGTGCTGTGCTAGACTACGTCTCAACCGATATTGATGCCATATCGTTCATGGTTTGTAAAAAACCATTGTATGAACCAACTTTGCAATTTATATTTTAGATAATCAATGCAAATTCAATGTTAATATAAATATCTACTAAAAATTTCACTTAACTAGAACTACAAATTATGTTTATATTTCATATCTACTTGTAATCATTTCTAAATAGAAAATAATTTGAATTAATAAAACTGTTGATACATTTTGGATCTTTCGTCGATTGTTTGGTTTATTCTGTACTTCCGTGCTAATTAACATTAGTCTGATCTGTAAATTCAATAATAAATGTATAATATCTACTGATAAATTTCAAACTTAAAATATTCATTAAAACGTGTTTATTCGAATTTCAATTATTTAAGATTTTTTTTATTTATTTTTTTTTTTTGGGAGGAGGGGAAGGGCCTTTATGAATTATTTTTTAATATCATATGCAATTCGATTTGTGGTTAAAAGGTATTTCATTTATATTTATTTAATAAAATATAGTACTGCAAAGACACTTCAAGATTCGTTTCAATTAATTGGATTTCTTGACTTTTTTTTATGAATCTTGCAGAAATAATATATTGTTTATGAAACAGACAAAACACTTTGTTCTATTTCAGAAGAAATAAGATTTAGACAAATGTATTGGATAGTATAAGTGTATATTATACAGTTTTTCAGTTGTACTGTATGATATTTATATTTAATAAATCTTACTGTATACTTGTATACCATTGAAAAATGTAACTTATTTTCAAAAAAAAAAAAAAAAATGCATTAAAAATATTATCAACAATACTGAAACAATTATTATATTTCTAAAACTAATTATTTTCTAAGATATTAGAGTTGTTTTAAATATATATTACTTAGTATTACTTAATATACCATTATTTTAAATTAACTATAAATATATGGAAATAATTAAATAATTTTTAAATTTTTACTCATTAAAAGTATTTACTTGATTTAATTTTTTTGTAAGGCTTAATTTTACTATAAAAAAAAAAATTAAAATGGTCTATAAAAATTAATAACTACAACGTATACCAAGGATATATTTCTATATTTTTGATACAGTTTAACCTAAACCTTGATAATTCCTATAGAATGCATTATTCAAAAATTAAAAAAAAACAAAAATTTATTTATTTTATACATTTTATCTTCCGTATACATTTCTCTCTAGAAAAAAACTCGGCAATATTTAAAACTGAAATCTATATCATCACCGTTAGGAAAACTAGATGACACTTTGTGTGAAACCGATAAAGAAAGATTAAAACTCTTCTGCTTTCATTTAACCAACATTTTCTGACCTTATGACGACACAATTAAAATTACATTCTCAGAATTTTTTGAAAACTGTCTTTTTATCTCCACTGTTGTTTTATTTACCTCCTCAATAGTTTTCTTAAGGTTAAGCCCAACACCAATTAAAAATATTCCCTCATTAAAATACTCGGGGATTAGATTCAATCACAGCTGAATTAGTTCGAAAAAAAATCGGTTACCAAAGCAAATAGACATTCAAAAATATAACTGACGATTTAGATTAATATTAATTTGGAAAAAAATACTGTTCACCTATTCTACTAGACGTCGCCCAAGTCTTTGACTAGATATTTCACCTGGCCGGGTGGTGGTCGTTTGGGCGAATAAAATTATTTTTACCCGTGTGAGTGATACATGGCATTGATGGACATGTGAGTTTATTATTTTAATTTTTGACTGTATTATATATAACTAAATCACAAATTTCTGTACAAAAATCTTTCTTAAGTTATCGTTTATTATTAACTATTGGCTATATATATATCGCTTTGAATTGTTTTATTAACTTTAATATTATGTCAATATACATACCATATAATATATAATATTATATAAATTAATTTTAATTATAAACCTATATTTATACTTATTCGCCCAAAAGCTATATAACTGTTCACGTGAACAGACCATATTTTAGATAAATTCGCCCAAACGGTCTACGCCCCTTCGTTCCCTTTATAAACTAAAAAATAACCCTCTAACCAGCTTATTACGCCTTTATTAAATCTCACCTTGAAACATATGGTTATATCATTAGCATAAGCACTGAAATGTCATAATTAACCACTATTTTAGCAGGTTTCCATTTGAGGTGCTACATATTCTACCATCATATTTAATGTATATACTGCAAACCAACCAACCACCTTTTGCACTTCAGTGGCAAAATTTTCTGACATTACAATAATTTATAATTCACAAGAAGATCCAACTAATACTAGACTTTTTCTTAAAAACCATTTAAATAGTATATCATCTGTGTATTAAAAATAGAAAATAAAAGTTAATAATTATTAATCTTTGCACCTAATATCGTTAAAACGAGGTATTTATAGTACCTCCGATTGCACTGTGCAATCAATATATACCAATGATCCCTAGTGTCCATTATTTAGGTTTAATACTCTCAACAGACGTCTGACCAGGGTGGATCACGTTAAATCTATACATTCCGTATGACATTTTATAAGAAAGTCTCTTTGCTAAATGCTAGGAAATCATTCAAAACTTAATCTCCATTTTGTATTATTAATTTACTAAACCTTATGAATGGCCAAATAAAATTACTGCGTCTAATTATGTGGTACAGTTCAGCTAAATAATCAAATATTTAAATAATACAAAGTTCCAATCCACAATTCTATTTACGAAAGCCCCATAAAATGAACCTTACCACACTTTATATGCGGACCTATATTTTAAGACAGTATCCAAAGTAGTTTCAATTATGTATAAACGTTTTCGTTCCCGATTGGTAAATCATTCAAATCCCTTAATCGCCCATATAAACTCAGACACCGTACCTGGTAACCGTCCAAGATAGATCAAACAAAAATATGATACAGATATGTTGAATTGACAATATAAAAAAATTAACACATAAACTATCGCCACTGAAAGAATTATTTCTATCATAAATGTTCAATTCATATCGCATGTCTATATTATATCATTATAATATTATCATATTATTCATCACATATTTTTAGTATAAAAAAAAAAAAAAATGTGAAAAGTATGTATTATTTAGATATTATATCACATACATTAGGTGTCATGTGGGTTACTGTAATGGATGTGTTAAATTTGAATTCAACGATATAAAATTATTGTATACAATTAACAGTTTCGAGTGAAAACCATTTGTCAGCCTATATTACTAAATATATTTAATAAAACTGCGGCTATTAAAATAATTTATATAACTATTAGTAATACCGTGATTGAATTAATTTTTCCTGACGCTTCTGAAAACTATTAGGAATTGATTTTTTTATCTCCCTCCAAGTATCAACTAAATACATTCTTCTGCCAGATAATATGCTGAAGTAAAAAATTAAAGCATTTTCACTACCCCAAAAGGCGATGACTCACACAAGAAAAAACAGACATCATTATAAAACCAATATATTAATCGCTCCGCTCAGAATCTTAAATTTAATAATTATGTATTTGAAATAAACCAAGGTTATAACAAAACTTAGACTTATTTTAATATAACTATTATAAACTTGTAATCTATATATTATAATATACAAATTAAAATACTATTCGATAAATAAATACAACTGTACTTAATATTGTAATATTATCTATATCAAAACGTACATCGAATCGGTAGTCCGAATAATTATCCTTTACATTAAAGATAATGACAATATTTTTATGAATAGAAGTTATAAAAATAAAAATATTTAAACGTTAGTTTAAAATATAGAAAAACAATAATATTCTTAAACATTCAATGGTTTATGCAATAAAAATGTTATTGCTCTAATCAATTATAAAATTTTAATTTATAATATTATGTGGCATCATCGTAAACTTAAGTTGAGTATCAATTTTCGAAATTCACAATAAACCATAGAAAAATAAACCACTATAAAATTCCTTTTACATTTAAGTATATGCTATTTATTTTTCAATAACTTGATTTTCTTTTTCCCCTTAGAATAAAAGTTATTGAGATTTTAGTATGCTGTATATATCAGTAAATAAATGTATTTGTTTACACTGTACTAAAAAGTAAAAACTGTCTATGCATACTAATATAATCATTCAAATGAGGTTTCTTACTAAATAAAAACTTAAATTTATTTTATACATAATCACTTATATGGTAAAATATTCACTTTTAATAATTGCGCATTGGTAATGCTTTGACTTACACGTAAAAGTAAAGAAAGTATCTACATAATATATGATTTAAACACAAATATGATAACTTTCTACATAAAATAAAATATTAAATTTAAGTTTACACAAATGTTGTATTTTTATACAATAAAAAATGTTCTTACTCGTGTATTTTCATAAAAATCTTTTCCGTCCGAATAGGTTTAAAAAACGCATCAAACTAGAGTATTAAACTACTACAAAATAAAAAATGTATTAAAACGATTTTTTTTTAATTCTTTAATTTTCATTTTCCTAAATAATAAAGCATAAACATTCAACATATGTCTTTATTATAGAACCCTTAAACAATCGATACTTTTGTGCTATCTTAATAATATAGAAATAAAACTAGAAGAATATTTAAATAGTCATCAATAATTACGATTTCGAAGGGAAAATACAAAAGAACACAGTTGTTCTCAATTCTAGTATCATGAAAAAATAAACTTACAATTCCCTATTGGAAAATCGTATTAATACACATTAATTTATTACATTTTGTTATTAGAGTACTGAAATAGACTAATCTAAACCTGCTATTATTTACTATACAACCGATCGTATCTTTTCTCATTCCAAAAACATCTGTTTAAACATTCCCATATCAGTCATAAACACCCCTCCGTACAGTTTCTAATTGAAAGTATTATATATTAATACCACAACACCGTCTTAAGCAATTTACTTTTATATGATATGTTTGTACATCGTAATATTACAGACGCAGGCGACAGGTCCTCTCCACACGCTATTCGAACACACATATTCCAAGACATAAAAGCTGAAAATATGAAACACCAAACATACAGATATATTTTAAAAAGTTAAATTGACAAATAACGTTAGAATTTTTGGAAAAAATCTATGACAAACATTTTTAATTAAAAAATATCACAAAATAACTGTAATAAAAGTTAGGTGCATTTAACGGCAAAAATACACGTAGGAGAGTAATAATTCTTGGTCAAAAATATACCTTTGAATATTTTAAGATGTTGATGACAAATTTAAGTATAAGCAATAAAGTCGGAGTATTTTTATAAGCATATTTTTTTTTTTTAATGTAATATCTAAAGAATATGAATTTTTTTTAAGTCTGAGGTTATGATATTTGAAGCGACATAATAATGTTAAGTATAACACATAGATCTACTGATTCAGACTCGTGAGCTTATAATCAAAATAATTGTTTATCAGTTCCTAACTATTTCAAACGTAAAAAATAACGTTCTACAGCATACAAAGGGTGCCCTAACACATATACAGGTGATTTTTTACCTTGCATTTTTTTTTCTGATAAACTTTGACTACGGGCATCGGAGAAAATATTATGACCGCCGAAAAAACACACACACACACACTCGTCAAGAATCAATAATATATAGTCTCATATCACTGAGAAATTAAGGTGAAAGAAAATTAGATGAGTATGAGTGGTTGCTAAATGTTCCGTGTGGGGAGCTCGACGAGTGCGCATTTGTAATTTTATATTGTTCCGCCCCTGTTTGGCCAATATCAACTACTGGCATTTGGAACTTTCGACAGTATTACATGGGCTCGCTGCCGAGCGGCGTCTGTTGTAATATGTGTGAACTTTATTCCTCAGATCGCGCAGCTGTTGTAAATGTAAAAATACAATTCGTAAGTCATCGTAATATACGCTATGCGTCGTCCGTTGTAAATGTTTTGAATTCTTATTTGTGTAAATAATAATAATTATTACCATCATCGCCTTCTATCTACGTGGTGCAGTACAAATCATGAAAAATCGTAAGTAAAAAATATTTTTTTTCTATTTTAAAAATTAAATGTATTATTCAAACCTATTGAAACGATAAATAAATTATTTTCAAAAACAAATCTACTAAAAATAACATTAGATATATTACCAACATACATTGAAATACGTTATTATTTTTTTAAAAAATATTAAATTAAATTATCATTATATTGGACGTAATGATTTATTTTGATACATAAATTTACTATGAGTAAAACAATAAAAAACAGTAAACAATTAAATTCCTTTAAATAAAATTCAATAATATCTTTATAAAAAAAAATACCTAATGTATTCACATATTTAAAAATAACGACATTAATAATATTTTTAAAACATTAAATATCTGCACTATTTTTTAAGTGTAAAAATTGTACTTACTGGATTGTTAGCATTAAGGACAGCGGAAATGGGTGTAATGTAGCTTAATAGATGAAAACGATCGGGCTGAATTTTTCACAACATCAAAATGTATAATTTAACATTATTTGGTATTTACCAACCTGTACACAAAACATAACATATAATAAAATAACGCTCCATAAGTACAAATGCAATACAAACATCTGCAAAACATGAATCTTCAAATTTTGAATAATCGAACAAAATGTTAATAAAAAAATAAAAACGTTATATCCATACAATATTTACATGACAATAAGACATAAGTAATAATAAGAAATGCGTTTGACAAATGGTTTAATACACGTTCGTTCAGATTGATATTTAAACTACTGATTGATAGATCTATCAATATGATACATTATGTAAAATAACATAATTTAAGTAAACAAAAACCTTGAGTATCCAGAGTTAAAAATATCTATTAACATAGGTACCCTAAATACAACACGAAAAAAGGCTTGTCGTTTTCCTTATTATTTGAATGATATAGTTCGTAGATTCTCACATATTTACTACCTACAGTAGGTACCTACTGTTATTTAACTTTTATAGTTCTATTACAGTATTTTGTTATGGATTATGTATGTGTACATTTGAATTGGAGCCGTTTTTCTCAAAATAAAGAAAATGTATAGTAATTTTGTAACTTCAAATTTCAATGTACAGGTATAATTATGTTTATGTCAGATATACGACCCCGTGGTCGTACACACGAGGGTTATATGGGAAAAGGGGAGTGAATACTTCTATTATCTTTTTTTTTATATTCAATATTTCTTTTTGATGATTTATTTAAAATTTACATTGTTGAAATGAAATAAAATTTTAAAAATAATTTTTATTGTATTAAAACTAGGTCGTTTTTCGGAGTACGGGGCACTAACCTACAACTTATTTTAGAAATAATGAAAAATATCTCCCCCCCCCCCCCAATAAAAATTCCTGTCCTCGCTACTGTACGACCTGATAAATCACGATAAAAATTGTTTTCTGCAAAGATTCATTCTTATGTATTAAAATAATTATTTTCACCATATTAAAATAGTTGAACACATTTAATTTAATTAAATACCTCCAAGTGAATGTGTCTTAAATTAAATACCGTCTAGCAAAAAAATCAAACTAAAGGGCTTGTAGTTCTGTTTAAGTATGTAAGGGTAGAACAAAAGAACTTACAACTTTATTTTTAGTTATCGATTTCTGCTTTAAGTCATCATCATATACTTATTCGTACTACAATATTACACAATATGCAATTAATAATAATGTAAAATAACTAACATTAATACTCGTATCAGCTTAGTTACATAGAAACATTAATATAAATTGTAAAGCACACTTATAGAACCTAATTAAATTTGTAAATCTACACTATTTAATTAAGACTGTTCAAAATTCTTGTGACAAATTTTATAATGTTATATTACTCTAATTAAATTATATTTAAGTTTTAAGATGTACAATTTCTAAAATAGTTTGTTTTATAAGCTTATTTAGGTAAGACTGAGAACTAAGAAGTGTAGAATTTCTTTTGGTTGGTACAGAATTTCTATGGTAACTTGTAGAGAGAAACACAGCTTAATTCGTTGATAGAATTTTACGATTATTTCACTACGATAAAGTTTCTCGAAACAATTTAAAATACGCATCATTTCTAAATGTAAATGCCCAAGAAAGTTTATTGAGATAAGTCATCAGTATTCAACAAAACGTGTCATAATTATTATAAGGTACTTAATTAAATAATATAAAATATAAAATATTAAAATTATGTAAGAAAAATATTCTACGATAGAAAAAACTTAAATTTCAAACATTAACAATTTGAAAATATATATCACTACTTATTAAACCAATAATTTTAATTGTTTCTTATTATTTTACTCAATTATTTTATTTTTAATTTTAATTTCAATAAAGTAAAGTTAATTAAATAATTTTATGAATTTTGATTTAAAATTGTTATGATAAATATTCTCGTTTTTATTTCAATAATAAAACTCGTATTTTAAAGTTTAATACACGGTAATCAAAAAACAAAAGATCAGACAGGATACAAAGACGGCTTTAATTTAATCAAAAACTAACTTTGAGCTGACCTTGGTTACTACAGTGTTTATTGGACTATTCAACAATTTTAAACTACTCACCAAAACAACAAATGATTAAATATTTTTAAAATGTGTTGAAAATAATAACAGATTTATAAATGACATTAAATAAATACCCTAATAAATAACACAAATTAAGTAGTAATACTTAAAGCTTCGATTAAAATAAATCTCAAAAATATCGTATAATTAAATAACTGCCATTCAAACTTTAAATCTAATTACAAAAAATAACATTTTTTTTATTTTGTTATAGTTAGTCGTATGCTAATATTATGTTATATAATACTTAATATTATTAACCCTCTGTATTAAATTTAATGACACAAAAAATCGCAAATTATATACAATACAATAACAAACCTATCTACGATCCTGCATAATAATAATAAAAAAAAAGTAAATCACAGAAATATCAAATTAGGTTAGGAGTATTATTTTCAAACTATTAAAAAATAACTCGCTTTATTAAAATAGGGTGTGATGCATTTTTCTATTTTATATTCTAAACCCTCCAATGAATATGTATTGATTTTACAGTGATGAGGTTTTTTTCTTATCGTCACTTACAATAAAAATACTTCGTGGTTCAGCACCATTTCTGAAATTAATGTGAATCTAGATAGTACTTTTATTGGGGGGAGGGTCAAAAGTAAAAAAAAAATTTTCGTAGTAGTTTTTAAAAAAGTAGGAGAAAAGAAAAAAAAATTAAGAAAAAATGGGAATTTTCACACAAAACTAATATTTGACAAAATTTTCACAAAATATATATGACCAACTTCAATACATGATAAAATTTACAAAATATTTTAACTCTTATCGAGCTATATATAGGCATTATAAATTGTTGATCTTTTTTCAGTTTTTCTTCAATCATGGTCGATAAATGATTTCTCTCTATACAAAAACTTGAACATTTAATGCAAGGTTCCTTATAAGTTTTTAAGTGTGTATTTAAAAAAAAAAATGAACATAGACTCAATGTTTTCGACAAAAATTGTATAAAATTTCCATAATACTAATTGTAATAAAAATTACTTTAATAACAATAAGCGTCATGAAATATACTAATTGTCATAAGCTGACAGACCATCACCGCTCAAAATCATTTTTCATATAGATACAATGATATATCATTGAATTCAAATTTAACACATCCGTAATGTATGTCACTGTAATATTGACCCACTCGACACCTACTGTACAGCTGAAAGGTACCCACCTGATCACCTTTTTAATAAAAATTGTTTTTAAATAAAATAAATCAAATCACTGAAACTTTTGTACGAATAAATATTAAGGATATTTCGTTTTTTTAACTGTATCAGTATTATTTTAAATTCACTCATTTATGTCTCTATCTGTGTATTTCTTTCTTAAAAAAATAAATTTTAATCATCTACAAACGTAACAATCTTGTAAATGTAATATCTGGTAATTTTCAATGGGGATAATTTCAATAGTATTTTTTATTGTATAGATAAAAAAATCTTACTATTTTTAATCAATGATTAAAGATAAATTATTTTATGGTAGCGCTGCAACGTTGAAGGTGCTCAAATAAATAGTAAACCACTCAATCGTGTTCTGTTTTTCAATAAGTAGAATGTAGATTTATGTACAGCTGACAAAACCAATAACACCTAAATCCGAGAGCCTATGTTTATAAAAACAATAAAATGCATTCATTTATTTGACATAATGTTATTTTTAAAGTATTTTTTTCTGCAAATGCTTGTTGGTTTTTCTCCCGAAATAGGTGTTATATTTTTTTTTATTTTTGCCTAATGGATATTCCCCTAAACAAAACACATAAGTACTTAAGAACAAACGCAAACAGGTAAAATAATATTTTGTTAAAATTATGTATTTTTACATTTTGTTTACAAAAACAAAAAAAAAGTAAAAATGTACGGACCAATAATGGCATTATCGTGTGTTATTTTTAAAATAAAGAAGTGTTGTCAAACGCATTTAAAATTTCGGCATTCCGTCTTAAGTAACGGACGCACATTTTATTTCATTAGCAGTTATATCAAAGTGTCTATCTCAAATCTTTAAATCTTAAAGATTCATTAAAGGTTTTTACGGAATACTTCAAAGCAGAGAGATAGTTCATTCAATCTTGCAGGGAAAAAAATGAATGAACTGATTTTATCTCATTTACTTTTTTTTCGATACAGTAGTATTAAACCCTAATGATTGTGAAAAGAATAAAACAAAGAAGAAAAAATAGTCTGAAAAAATAAACGTTTAATATGAGAATCCTAGTGCAATAATTTTATAAATTTTATTTTTATGGTAATTATATTAATGCCATAAATGCATATATATTTATATATATGTACAAAAATATATATAATTTATGTTCATGTAAACTAATAATTTTCATTATAAAAAAAAATTCAAATTTTGTATAAATATGGTATTTTAATTTTATAGATCTATTATTTTTATAATATTTATTCTTAATGCATATTATAGTAATATTATATACCTATAATGGTTACACGATTTAAGAACGTTTTCCATGTGTGTGTAAAGCAACATATTGCATGCAATTGGATTCCAATAAATCGTGAAGACAACGACAGCAAAACCATGGTCATAAAAAAAAATCAATAGTTTCAATTTGTCTTAGTCGTTTTAATAATACTATATATTTTTATACTACGATAATGTTTTATTGTATACTGGTCATTTCTATATAATTTCATTTTCATTAAAATATTAAAGATTTGAATTAAAAACAAATTGCCTCGTAAGTTATAAATTTACAACTATATTTTATATATTTCAAATGGTTAACATTTTTTTATATGATTAAGTGATAGCTGAAGCGTAGTCCAGTTTTTCACGTAACAAGATCTTAAATGGACCATACATTTTATTGAACCATTTAAGAAAAAAATCTCTCATTAATTAGAGTTATTGTAATCTGAGACAAATTATAAATAAGAGTGTTATTTCTACAATATTCAGTTCAAATTCTTTAGAAATATAAATGACAACTTTTATAACCTTAAAAGCAATAAAATATTTAAACCATCTCATAGTTTATACAAAAGGTATTTCCCTCATTTTTTTTTAAATTACACTGTTATGTATATAACCAATAAAGACAACGATAATGTATGTAAAGTAATATTAAGCTAAATATACACAAGCTTATTTGATAAAAAAAAATATAAATTTTTAAATTGCATGTTATAAATTTATTTTAATTTAACAAACGTGCACAATGTAACTATATTTTGTATTTTAACCATTTCAATATTAATAAAATTATCAAAACGTAAGTACTTAATGTATTCAATAAAACTGCTAATTACTAATTGTTACCTACAACTGAAATGTAAGTTTCATTAATTTAGAACATTATGCAAAATACATAAATGTATGTCACATAATGTGGTCCCGAGAGAAGTAATACCCATAATTAGTAATTTGCCACTATAATATAATATAAGTCATTATTAATTGATCAGCCACTGATCAATGACCCGTGACAATTTAAAAATCATTTAATAAGCTATTAGAATAATTTAAAAGGTTGATAGGAAATACAATATGTTACAAATAAATTATTAGGCATCAGTATTAGGTAGATTTTCTAATAATTTCATTTTAATAAGTTTTTACATTTGAAAGCCGTTTTATATTTCCACATGAAAAGATAAAAAATATTGTTATTTTTAAATGGAAATAAGAGTTTAAAATGTTAAATATCCATAAGGTAATAATAATATTTCAAAAAAACTGTACAACATAAAAATAAACTGCCACACATATTTCTATGAATATGAGTAGGTAGATATAGTGCTGTCTGAAATTAAGTTGTTTTTGCCTTGATCACACATAAACAGTTTTAATGGAAAATCTATAAGTAGATTATTTCTTTAATTTAATATCAAACAACATGGTTACGTACTATACATTTTATTTATTAAATGTGGTTATATTATGACACAATATTTTGTAAAAATGAAAATAAATAAAATCGTTCGTTATTGACAGTGTGAGGCAAAAGTTAAATTCACCCTTTATCGATTTTAATACTGAGGTATATATAAATGTTTGTTATTTTTACTCGGTATAACTAATAAGCAAGTGGCCACAAAATTAAATTACTAGCCACGTTTATATTATACAAGTAACCCACCATCGTGACTTGATGAATTAATATCATCATGACCATGTAATACATCAAACTCCGAACACTTCCAATTTGACAGATCTCCCCAAATTCAGACATTTTATTATTTTTTTAAAGAACACTCAACATTAACTCATTTAATTTATCAAAAAAATAATTCAAACACACGTATAGTTCGTTAAATTAAATAGTGTTATTTATGTAAGCATTTCTGAAAAGTTTTTGGCAAAATTTTAAATTATTATCTGAAACGCGTTCATGTATTAAATAATAGTTTTGTTCTTTTGTATAAGAAATTAGATACACAAATTATAGTAATTAAACATCATATAATTATATGTTAAACCCATTGAGTACGTGTCAAGTAGTAGAAATAAGTACCTATCTACATTTTCAGATAAAGAAAGTGATTTTTATTTAAGTTTTCCAAGTTAATTTGAGTCAATAAAAATGTCTTATGGAAAAATAAGGTCACACGTATTTCATAATATTAAAATAAAACACATATATTTAATCACAATTAGAGGTAATTTATCTCTGATATTTCTACAGTACACACCCACCTGCGTTTATCTTTAGAATATGTTTTTATAACAACATTTTGTGTACTTATTCAGTATAAATAAGTTTATTTAGAAAAATAATCCAATAATAACAATTACATATTTGAAATGCCATAGTTTCATTTAAAGGGTATTTCTGAAATTTAACACCTCGTGATAGAACAATTCTACACCGCAATGATAATTTATAAAGTTATTCATTTTGGGACACACAAAATTATAAAATATATAATTATATTAAAACATTTTTTAGTTTTGAATTCGTAATTGATTGTGATATCCATGTTTATTATATATTATCATAATTAAGATTTCTTAAGACAACTTGTACACAATAATGGACGAGAAACATTTGAATCAACAAATATTTTATTTTAATAAACTATAAATGTATAATATATGTTTTGTAGTCTAATTAACCAATTTTATAAATTTTATAGACTGGCTATATGAGTATTACACAATTATTAAAGCAAAATACAATCGAACTTAAATATATCCAACTTTTATCAAACATATTGCAACGTGGTCGGGGGAACCTTGTCACGATATTAGTTATCCAGGGAAGGATTTCTATTCCTTATGGATAAGATTTCCGTAGCTGGGGGTTAGAGCACTTATTAATGAGGTATTTATCAATAAAAGATACGTTTGGTTTTTATATCTCGTATAATTATTATATATTAGAAGGTATTTTACTTATCTTTAAGATGGC